>JASANF010012094.1:0-14275 GCA_030248245.1 Trissonchulus sp. WLG1_4 | reverse complement strand
ATTTTAGAGAAATTAGAGTAATGCGTAATAATGCAAAGTTCGTTTGAAGCAGCAATGTGAATAACGTAAAGATGTACACTTTGTACACATGTCACTAAAAATAATTAGAGGTATAAAGGTTTATGGAATGGTGGGTCAAAGAGGGTAGTACATAGGTAGGCTTTTACAGCGCGGGTTGGATTGCGGGTTCCCCACGAGTGCTGAGCCGCGGGCTGAGTTGGGTTGGATCGCACATCGAAAATTTTGATCCGCGTCCACCGCTGTGTGGGCCACATGAGAAGTTGAACACACAATAAACAAGATAAGTGATGAACAACAACTGTTACTGTAACAAAGTTATCGTGTCATATAGTAGCGGTGGTCTGGGGGCGGAGCCCCAGAAAAATTTTTAGAAATTTTTTAGAAAATTTACAAGAAATTTTAAAATTTGGGACGTGCAAAAACTTTTACAAAATCCCGAAAATTTCGGGATTTGAGTTCGGGATCGGGATCGGGATCGGGATTTGCGTTCGGGATCGGGATCGGGATCGGGATTTGCTTTCGGGATCGGGATCGGGACCGGATCGGGATTTTACCCTCGGGATTCGGTATTCGGGATCGGGATTCGGGATCCCGTTCGATCACTAATATATATATATATATATATATATATATATATATATATATATATATATATATATATGTATGTAGTTGCAGATATATTATATATACACTATGCAGTTTATTGATATATATAAATGAAATTCTAATAAAGTAAACAGAGAACTAGAAATGCGAAAAATATCCAATTAACGAAGAATAATGTGTTTACTAGTGTAGCATATATTATAGCTTACATGATACTAAAGTATATAATACAGTTACTGGACGCTTCACAGAGTGAATAATGTATTTTATTGGCTTAAGCTGTTTGCTCTATTGTTCCATTGTTTTTTTATTGTTATTGTTTCAGATCATACCGGATGAGAGTTTTTATTTATTTGCCAAGCCCAACAGTCCGCGCAAGTCCACTCGGCGGCACAAGAGGGCCACCTTTGATCTGTACGGTGACAGTTCGGTATGTCTCATTGTATTATACTCTCCTGGAATTAAAAATGGGGTGCTCTCCGTCTCCATACGTGGGCAGGTAGCAAATTGGGGGGGGGATGCGGAGCAACTTTTCCGTCCATTTCCTTTTCCTTCGTTTTGGCACATGAGCGACCATTTTTGCTTTGTGTGAGCCACCGATTTTGCCGTCGTCTGCCTTGCAAACATTCTCAGGGGTTGAAGCACTTGTCTGGGGGTGCTTGTTGAAAGCCCCCCACACGCCCAGGTATGGTCATCTCATACACGACATTCCGCAGCAGTCACAGTCATAATATTAGTCACTATTTTTTATTTATTAAATTACCAGTCGGTTACTGATAAGTAAGTATGTATATATGCAGTGTGAATCAAACAACATATAAGCATGCATATATAGACCACTACAGAGTTGTGTTTTGTTGGCAGTGACATTTATGGTGGTGTGCTTGTTTTGGACAGTTGATTTTATTGGCAAGCTATCTGTGCAAAGTGCGCAAATTAGTTTTTGTGCCTGTCACTTGAACGTCACACAAGCTGAAACAATATTGCACTAATTTCATTCCACCAATTTCACACTTTAGATAGCATATACATGCCATATACGTATAGATGTGCTATGCTAAAACTATGACCATTATGTGATATACTTAATGTTGACGAGTGGAGGTTACTGGGATTTCAGGGTATGAGAGGAATCCGGTAAAGGGAAGGAAGGAGGATCCTTCCGGACGTATATACTTTTTTGGCTTATCTTCTCGCTGATAACTATATACAATAAACTGAAGACAGACTATATATTTCTTGATGCTTGTGAGATTGAGTTTATTTCGATGGTTTCCTAGCTCAAGGTGTAACAGAGTTTGCGCAGTCTATATTGCGTACAACGTACAAGTATATATGTGTCGAAAAGCTCGCAGCTGAAATGGATTTATATTTTCCCACTGACCCCGTATTATGCATGAACTTAGTTTGAATGGATTGAATTAGATTATGGACATAGTAGGGCGCCCCCTCCCCCCAACCCGACCCCGCTCCCCCCCCCGGAAAAGTCCGCTCCCGCCCCAGATTGGTTTTCAGGTTTTCACACCCCCTAAACGGGTAAAAATTGGCGTACACCCTCCCGCCCCCAGACGGCTTGCCCCAGATTCCCAGATAACCTCAGCTGCACATGTGTGATTGTTTAGGTGTCATGGGTATCTCAGCAGGTGGCCAAGAGACGAGTGAAGCGGGGATTCCGTGCCTACCGCTCCGTGCCCAACGACCCCCAGTGGCCCGACATGTGGTATCTGGTAAGGCCCAGTGTAACATTGCATACTGGGTCCATTGACAGGGGAGGGATGTCCCGCGGTCATAGGTGATCAGCAATTATACGTGGGCAGGTAGTGAATTTTAGGGGGGAGATGGACCACTTGGGGAGGAGGGACTTTTTTGGCTGTTTTCTCTTCGTGAGCCACCATTTTTGCTTAGTGAGCCACTAATTTAGCTCCGTAAGCCACCGATATTTTGGCATCGTGAGCTACTGTCAAGACGTTTCGGGGGAGGTGAAGTTGCCTTCTGGGGGGAGTGGAAACCCCCCTCAAGCCCATGTATGTTCGCAATGGTTTGACTGTTGTGACGGAGTTACAATTTTTAATCATTATTTTTACATAGCTTGCTGAATTTTGTGGAACTACGGCGTCGCTGTGTAACTAAAATGTGAGCAAAAAAGCTGCACCATGAGACGCAAAGAAACACGCGCTTTCGTTACGAGAAGAACAAATTGCAAGCATCAAAAGTACAGCGAGCAGTCACAAAAATCACGCCACCTGTTTTGACTGAGGGTTCAGCAATTTTTGTTCAGTCTTTAGTGTGGTCAGATTTAGTGATGTAGTTATTGGTGTAATACCAACTCAAAAGTCAATACTACTATAATATCTACATATTTATATATAATCAGAGGTATTTTTCTATGGTATTTGTGTGTTTCCAGACATGCTTTTTGTCACTGCATTGTAGACAGTAGACACCACCAGACTTTTTTCATAAAGTAAAAAAACACAAAAGGATTTAAAATTAGCAAGTGAGAAGAATGTACTTGACAGTTCACTGCCGTGGCTTTGTAATAGTCTTCCTCTCCTGTCAAGTTTTGTCAACTTTCAAACTGTCAAAAAATGACTGCACAATTTTCTTGTCCGATATTATGAAAGACAGATTTTTTGATTCCCAGATTTTCTAATCCCACAACACTAGCAGTGAAATTGGAATGCCTGATTATTCTCAGTCACAAACTGGCTACTTAAAAGTGCAGCTGCTAAGACATTTTTTACGCTGACAACCATTCATTTTTTGTGATTGTGAAATTTTTGTGAAATTCAAGTAGCTTTTTTCCGTCTTGCAATAATTGAGCTGCGTACGTATATAATTTTTTTGACACTTTCAAGGACCTATTGTCTGTGTGAGTTGTTGTCAAACTCTGTCACAGAAATATTAGGCTTTGTTCTGTTTTTTATGAAGGACATATTGAGTAGACTTTTTTTCTGAATTGCATACAGACAAACGGTTGTTATAAAATTGGAACAGGCGGTTGTTGATTGTGATTAGACTTAACGGTACAGTTTTTACAGTTTGTGTATGCCGATAAGTGTAATCAACGAAAAACATATATGTATTCATTCTGTTTTTTTAGTCTAAAAAAGACATAATAATGTGGTTGCAGTAAATACAAATTGGGACTGAACTTTAACAGTGGTCTGTGGGGTTGAGGAACTATCTTGGAATTTCAGAATAAAATGTACGATTTTGAAAAAACTATTTTCTAATTTATCATGAAGCTGAGCAAAAATGCATTGCGTTAACAGTCTAGAAATAGTATTAGCTATTTTGGTTCTGCCAACCCCCCCCTTTTTTTTTCTATAGTAAATTCTCGTACAGCAGAATACAAAGGGGTACGCGCGTGTGTAGTCTATTTTTGTACAGATTAGTAGTCCTAGAAATGCCACTGTGGAAGGTTTTTCAAACCCACCTCAATGGGGCTTAGAACTAGTACAGTGCTCTATATACAACATAATGTAGCAAACATATATACACAGCATTTGTATAGAGTTCGGATGTTTTAGATTTTGTGTATGATAATGTACAAACAAACGTAAACTAAGTCCATTGAAATTTAGAATTCACAATTCCCCTGTGACAAATTTGGCAGACTATTTGTGAATCGGGTATTTAACAAACAAACAAACAAACAAACAAACAGTTTATTCGCAGCAGAAACGATATTAAAGTATTTGTGAACAAAGAGAAAGCAAGATTTATTAGCTACAATGAAATTAAAATGTTGACAAACAGAATAATAAACAATAATCAGAAAAACTAACAAAATAAGGAATACAACAAATTAAACTAAACTACATGTACGTGACTGCGGCAGGAGGGGTAAGGCAGGAAGACTGCCATCAGAGCACCCCCCCCCCCTTGGTTTAGGCTATAGAAAACGGAAAATGTGGTGATCATGTGAGATAAGTACATTTAAGAAACTTTGATAGGTCAATGCGTCTTACACCCTTTTCAAACTTATTTAATGATTCGGCAGTAACTATATCGGAAGGAAGACTATTCCAGATGGGGACTACTCGTAAGGAGAAAAAATACTTGCGGATATTTGTCCTGAATCTAGGTAAAACAAGCTTCAAAGAATGACCACGAGTCCGTGTGGTAGACGAGAATGTAAAGAATTCAGAACGTAGAATTCAGAATTTCGAAACTTGAAAATAAATACAGCCGTTGCTAACGTTATAGGAGCAAAATTGTGACTGGAAAATATATGTAATAAAAATGAAACATTTGAAAAATTCCGGAAACTATGTGTATCTGCATTATTAATGCACACTACTTGGATAGAGTTGTGTTGTACATAGCAGTTTGAAACATAGAAGCCATTGACAATAGAAAAATTCCGGTAACTATGTGTATCTGTATTATTAATGCACACTACTTGGATAGAGTTGTGTTGTACATAGCAGTTTGAAACATAGAAGCCATTGACAATAGAAAAATTCCGGTAACTATGTGTATCTGTATTATTAATGCACACTACTTGGATAGAGTTGTGTTGTACATAGCAGTTTGAAACATAGAAGCCATTGACAATAGAAAAATTCCGGTAACTATGTGTATCTGTATTATTAATGCACACTACTTGGATAGAGTTGTGTTGTACATAGCAGTTTGAAACATAGAAGCCATTGACAATAGAAAAATTCCGGTAACTATGTGTATCTGTATTATTAATGCACACTACTTGGATAGAGTTGTGTTGTACATAGCAGTTTGAAACATAGAAGCCATTGACAATAGAAAAATTCCGGAAACTATGTGTATCTGCATTATTAATGCACACTACTTGGATAGAGTTGTGTTGTACATAGCAGTTTGAAACATAGAAGCCATTGACAATAGAAAAATTCCGGAAACTATGTGTATCTGTATTATTAATGCACACTACTTGGATAGAGTTGTGTTGTACATAGCAGTTTGAAACATAGAAGCCATTGACAATAGAAAAATTCCGGAAACTATGTGTATCTGTATTATTAATGCACACTACTTGGATAGAGTTGTGTTGTACATAGCAGTTTGAAACATAGAAGCCATTGACAATAGGAAATGTATATACAAAATTCTCCTCTGAAGAGTAAAGACTAATTTCGGAAAAATACCCCCAGGTAGTCATGTTCTATGTTATGTGCCTCCCCCCGGGTCGTGTTCGATACTGTAGAGTGATAATGTGCACTGCTAGCATATTTTTAGAGGAACGTCCCCTCCTTCCATTTGGTCCGGTGCCCCCTCCATTTTGGTTGCACAGTGACTGTAAGCATTAGCTTAATCCCTAGTTCCCTAAACTGTTTTTGCAACTGATTGTGTATAGTTGTTGTCGGCAGTAACACATTTCTGCTGTACTGTAATATAGTCATGCATAACCGACACTATACGTGTCATCTACCTAACTAAGGGCTGAACAACAACAACAACAACGTAGTTTGCATGGTCACCCGCTTTAAATATGTCTGTACATTCTAAATTGTACGTATAGGTTAAACGCTAAATATATACGTATCAGGGATCGAATTCGGGTTCCGGTACTTTTTGGCTGCGGTTCCGGTTCCGGTATTTCAAAAGTGCCGGAACCGGAACCGCAAGATTTCTGACAAAGGGTGTATGTAGCGTTTGATCTTGTGTTGTTCGGCCAAGTAAATTTTCCGATAGGTCTCCAGTTGAACAAATTCGGCCTGCAAATAAAAAATTCTCTCATTTTTTCCTGCGCGCTACCGCCCCCAGATCCCTGCTCATCTGTGAGTTTGTCTCAGTTTCTTTTGTGCTCATCTTTCTTCAAATCGTGTGCACGCGTAAATGGGTGCATTGCGTAGAGTTTAGTTGCTTAATAAATCTATGTATATATATCTTATCGTTTTAGCTGTGATACCGTTGCCAAATAGACGATTTTAGTGAATCTGTGGTCAATAATGCCAAAAATTTTCCGGATATGAATTACTTACATATATATTGTATATTTAAGTTAAAACAATTTTTGTAACGATGTTTAAGTTAGGACACTTTTCTATATCCCCGTTTTTGTCATGCAGTTCATTTTCTAGCGATACAGATGAAAGGAAATGTAGTGTTTAAAACTTCCAAATTGTAACTACGTGAACAAGTTTGTAGAATGGCAGTAATTTCTTTATTTGTCCTTGTGAATTCATCCGTGCAAAAGGTGCATCGCTTTGAATAGGTGACTCACGCAGAATACAGTAAATGTCAGTGACTGAACTATTGATATATACAAATGCACCCGAATGGATTTTGTTAATGGAACTGGTAATTAGTACAGGTTTTATATACTTCAAAATATATAGTCCAAACGACTATTCTTTCCATATGAAATAGTAAAGTAGAATATGGTTGAAGAACGCTGTTGTATGGGTGCGTACATACAGACAGTCATGCATTAGGTCATCCAATATTGGTCCCACAGCACAGAATTAACTTGACTATTAACGTTATTAAGTACCTTTAGGGAAGAATAGCCTAACTTATATACCCACCGTCAGTTCTGAAAATACGGCCCCTGAATTCGGTAGCTCCCTTCCATCTGCAAGGAATAATATATTGTTTTGTACGATAGTTAATGACAAGTCTTGACCTAGGCAGCAGCTTGCAACATTTTCATGTTGCTTCAGAAAATTTATTTCCCATTAGCTTTTTAACGACACCGCTATAGCCAGCCATTTTTCTCAAATTTTAGGTTCTTAATGCTCAGAATGCTGTAATTTTTTTATTTTGCATGAGTTAGCACACGAGTATGAGATTGTAATTAATTTTGGTTGCTACTGGCGACATAACCAACAGACTCAGTAAATTTGGATGATCATATGGTTGTAGTTGTGATTGTGTGGGAACAGTCGCCAGATAGCATTTGTATATAATCATCTGCATAAAATAAAAAAAATATTTCTAATTCAATTTGACAGCTTCGCAGACTGAGATAGGGTTGGCTGGCTGTCTGTCTCAATTATGAACTCTCAGCGCATAGCTAATCACACCGCCTCATATACAAACGTAGCCAATATATACGTATATGCACGTATTCTACTGTGGTTTTGGAATACTATTTGCTGTACGTATAAATAAATAGGTAATTTGGTGTTAACTCATTTTGGGCGTCAAATTGTATGGATGGTGGAGGTTTTCTAATCTTTACATGGCACCCGACTACCCGTTAATCTTCAGTGTTCTAGCATCAGCTTCGAAACGTAGTAACTGCTTCTGTGTAGTGGACTAAAGTCTGACCAGAAAAATGCTGTACACTCTGGGTTTTTTTTTCGCCAGGAAGTCTTAGCAAAGTAGCTAAAAGGTTCGAAAATTTTTTAGCCAATTCTAAAATTTTTTAGCTACGTTTTTAAAGCATTTCTTTAGCTTCAATTCACTTCAATTAGAATTTTTTCATAAGTGACTTAAGCAGTGTCATACACTCATACCCGGAAAAAATTTCGGAGGGGAAAGACTTGGAAAGAATGGATTAAAATGCACTTTTTGCAATTTTAACTCAAAAACTTGCATTGCAAATGCAAGACGATTAAGCCACAGAGTCAGTGGCGTAGCCAGAAAAAAATTTCGGGGGGTGAATGACTTTTCAATTTTTAAAAATGTGCTAAAATGCACTTAATTGCAATTTTAACGCAAAAATACACTTATTAGCATATTTTGTTCAGAAACAACGCTAATTTTTTGACCAGAGGGCACTGAAAGTAAAATTGGATCTCAAAACACCGAAAACTACAAAACTGCTGGACCGACAAGGGTTCAGAAGCTAGAAAATTTGAAAAGTTTAAGAAGACTTTTGACTTTTCGAGTCGCAAATTCACCAAAAATGTCATTTTTGCTACGATAAAACAGCTAAAAGGATACATCAAACAGTGTCTTAAGCAAATAAATAGCATGCAATGCAGCCATATACACATGCACACGCTTTATAGGAACACAAAAGCAGGAAACATGGAGCCACAAGGTTGCAGGGTTCTGAAGCGGCAGCCCCCAGAAGAAAAATTGGGAAAATTTTTGATTTTTAATGTCAAATTTGGTCAATTGGAGACGTATCGGAATTTTTTTCCGACCGGACCATTAAAACCAAAGGAGGGACCCTTGTGTAAAATTTCAGTCGGAAAAAATTTCGAGTGGGGGGGAATTCCCCCCATTCCCCCGCCCCCCTGGCTACGCCCCTACACAGAGTCGCAGGAATTTGGTGGCGGACGCCTCCAAAAAAAGTTGGAGTTATTTTTTATTTTTGGTTAAAATTTTTTGGTCAATTAGAAACCTATCGGAAATTTTTCTGGCGTAATAAAAACAAAAGGGCGGACCCTGTGTAAAAAGATTCGGGGGGATTCCCACCATTACCCCCTCCCACCCTGCGTATATACGCTATGCCCCTTGACTGTAAGTATCGTATAAGCGGTCAATGGCGTACCCAGAAAATAATTTCGGGGGGAATGACTTTTTCGATTTTTTTAATGGGACAATGGGTTAATAATAAAATTCACTTTTTGGCATTTGGCATGTTTGTAATACTTATATACAGAACCGGCTGAAAAACGTAAGCTCACTAAACCACAAAGTTACAGGGGACTAGGGGCGGCAGCCCCCCCCCCCCAAAAAATGGAGATTCTTTCAATTTTTTAGGCCGAATTTGGTCAACTGCAGACGTATCAGAAATTTTTTCCGACAGAATAATTAAAACAAAAGATGAGAACAGCGAACGTCACATCAGACAGTATTATACTACACAAGTAAATGCAGCATAATATACTCGTGTAGACATGCATAGGCTTTGGTGAATGGTAATAACAAAGAAAAGTAAGCCATATAGTCGCAGGGGTCTGGGGGCGAAAAAATGCCGAAGTTGAACGTCTGCTTTAATTTCCGAATTTCTTTATAAATGCTAGGTTGTCATATTTTGGCGTTTGCGGACCGCGTGAGCCAGCAAGTGTCTGGAATTGGCATTGTAGCAGCTCCCAGGGCGAGGCCGAAACTTTTTTTGAATTATTCCGAAATACCCACGTTTGACGGATCTGAATGACTCACCGAACGTGGTACTTTGCGAAAGTTTTTAGTAAACGAAGTCACTTAACAAACTGATGCTGAATAATTGAACAACAGAAACATAAAATATTTGACTGGATAACATTGAAACCTTGTTGCAGACGGGTGTAAATTGTAGTCACAAGGAAATTTTTTGCGTCTAATGGCAAAAAAACGGTCAATTGGGGACGCATAGGAAAATTTTTTTGAATTTTGGATAAAATTTGGTGAATTGGAGAGTTATCAGAAATTTTTTCTGCAGAATTTGTTTTAGCAAATTGGCTAAAACGACCAAAAAAGTTTTAGCAAACTCTCAAAAATTTTCGCCAATGCTAACGTTTTGGCCCAAAAAAAAACCCCAGTAGTACACTGAAAGAAAACTAAAAGTTAAAACTGAACAGTTACGTGATTTTTGTGACTACTCACTGTATATATACTCTTGATGCTTGCAACTCGTTCTTTTCGTCATGAAACCATATGTTTCTGTTTTGTCTTAGGCTCGATTCATACTTTTGTCCGTATGTCCGTTCAGCCGACAAAATGACGAAATAATGACGTCACAGGCGCTGTCTGATCCACTGCACTAGGCTGCTGCTGACGTCATTCTGCAGGCTGAACGGACATACGGAGTACGGACGAAAGTATGAATCGAGCCTTAGGGTGCAGCATGTTTTGGTGAGACTTTAGATAGTGGTATTGTTTTAGAATCGTGGCCCTGGTCTCGACATGAACGTGCAGAAGGCGTGGGAGATGGGCGTGACGGGGCGCAACGTGGTGGTCACCATTCTGGACGACGGGCTGGAGTTCACACACCCAGACATCAGAGACAACTATGTACGACCACACACACAACACACACACATTGGCTTATTAGGTGTTACATAGGTACTGACTGACAGACTTTGCAATGGTCAAGTCGGGACCAATTGCACTTTCCGGTTTGCCTGCTACAGCGTAGTCTAAGCCAAGGGCCTAGGTTTAAGTCTTAGGACCAGCAGCCAGCAGGGCCATTTTGTGACGACCAGATGTGGACGTATGTCCCGATTTGGGTATTGCAAAGTGTGTTGCATGACACGTATACAATACGCGCCCACGCACAGTCATTGAATATTGGTGGGTGGGTATACCAGACCAGCTAGTCAAATCCATAGCTAGGGTCTTCATTATATTTTGAGTTGTGAATGGATGTTTTAGGATCCTCAGGCTAGTCACGATATCAACGATAATGATTCCGATCCCACTCCTAGATATGATCTCTCCAATGAAAACAGGTATATTGGCAGTTGGCACCCACTTGTCCAATTCAGAAGCTAAATCTGAATCGTACTTGTCCGTATTCGTAGAAACCACTGCGACAAACAGCTGTTTCTGTAGTTCTAATCAGTAACCATTATTATTTTCATGATGTCTATAATTATACACTGTTTAACGTTGCCCAGTTTTGGTTGAACACGTGATCTCTCTTGAAGCATTTTGGGGGAGGGGGGTGAAGCATCTGTCTGGGTGGGGTGTGAGGTTGCCATCTGGGGGGATTGAACCCCCCCCCCACGCCATGTATGTACATGTCTGTACGTGGCTTGTAGACACGGGACGCGTTGTGCAGGCGAAGTGGCCGCGGTGTTCAACAACAACGTCTGCGTGGTGGGCATTGCGCACTCGGCCCGCATCGGCGGCATTCGCATGCTGGACGGCGACGTGACGGACGCCGTGGAGGCCCGCTCGCTCAGTCACAACAAGGCCCATATCGATATCTACTCGGCCAGCTGGGGCCCAGACGACGACGGGCGAACGGTGGACGGGCCCGCCAGGCTTGCCCAGATTGCCTTTGAGGACGGCATTGCCAAGGTGCGTCTGGGGGTCTTATTCAAAATTGGATTTATCGGATTAGATTTAACTTTATTTCGTCAATAACGCAGCGTCAGTTGAACGTAATTTATTGAAACGTGGCACACACCAAGACGCTGCCTTGTGGGGCTAAATTTCAGCCGGCTATTTTCATTTTGTGCTCTAGTAGCAAAATTAATTTAAATCTAATCCGTTAAATCCACTTTTGGATAAGGCCCTGGGATTTGATACTAGACTTGGCCGGGGCTGGGGACAGATCTGGGATGAAATTTTGGGGCCGGAGGGGAAACGATTTTTAAATTTGTTGAAGAGTATGAACTTTTCCGTTGGATTGTGAAACATCAAAGGAGCTGTCATGTGTGCAGTTCACTAATTGAGATGTTTTTCTGGGGGTTGGGGGCGGCTGCAACGTTTGTCATTGAAAGTCATTAAAATATAATGTACATTATTTTGTGTAAGACTTTCATGTCTGTATTTTAAGCATATCAAGGACCCCCCCTCAAGGACGTTAGTCATTGACCTGACTAGGCCTTACTTTTGTTGGGCTGTCCTTTTTGCGTTACCCAAAGTTAAAGTAGCAGATTAGATGTATTAAGTCTATATGATTGGATTAACACGGCCAAGTTAAGGTGCAGGTACTGAGTTTTTAGTCAAACAAATTTAAATTTAAGGGGGTCTGCACCAAATCGGTTTAGGTGCCAAGTTTAGGCTCACAGGCTTAAATTCTTAGATAGGTTTCAGTGTCAGCTGCATCAATGAAGATAAGCGCAGTTGACGCTTAGAAATTAGTTGAAAACTGAGTTTTAGCTCCGATTTAGCTGGGATTTAACTAAATCGATTTATGCCTTTAGGTTAAGCTGTTAAGCTTAATATCTGGTGCAGTCCATCGTTATTTCTGCCTAAAATGTGACTCGTGTGGATGTTTTTTTGCAGGGACGCAACAACAAAGGCTCCATCTTTGTGTGGGCGTCGGGCAACGGGGGTCGCGATGCGGACTCGTGCAATTGTGACGGATACACCAACAGCATCTACACCCTCAGCATCTCCAGTGCCACGGAGAAGGGCAATGTGCCCTGGTACAGCGAGGCATGCTCCTCCACACTCGCCACCACCTATAGCTCGGGCTCGCATGGCGAACGAATGATTGTAAGACAGCTGAGCATAGATGCACATAGGGTGGGGTAGGGGGTGGATACCCCCCCCCCCCTGAGGGGTGTCGGCACCCCCCCCCCTTCAGATATCCGACATCCCCCCTCAACCCCCCACCCCCCCTCTGATGGCCAAGAAAGTGCCCCAAAAATGCGTAAAAAGTTGAAAAATGGCAAAAAATTTTCGCCTGCGCGAAATTAGTCCTCAAACATGAGTTGAAAATCGAAAAATTCTGAAAAATTTTCAGCTGTCGCCGAAAAATGGCCAGAACTAGAGACCACCCCCCCTTCCACCAGGGGTCGGGCACCCCCCTCGCCGATTCACCCCGTGCATCTCTTCAGCTGAGTAGATTAACTGGATTAGAGGGGAAGAGAGATTAAGCGGATTAACTGGGTTAGAGGGGGGTTAGCTAAGCAGGTTAACTGGATTAGAGGGGAATAGAGATTAAGCGGATTAACTGAATTTGAGGGGAAGATAGCTCAGCAGATTAACTGGATTCGAGGGGAAGACAGCTACCAGGTTAACGGATTAGAGGGGGTTGTTAGCCAACAGATTAATTGGATTAGAGGGGAAGACAGCGGAGCAGATTAACTGGATTAGATGCAGACACGACCAGATTAAGCGGATTAGAGGGGGAGACAGCTAAGCGGATTAACTAGGTTAGAGGGGGAGACAGCTAAGCGGATTAACTGGATTTCATGGGGCGACAGCTGAGCAGATTAAGCGGTTTAGGTAAAGATTGAGACAGTAAGGCCTGCTCATGCTCCTTTTTGATCATTGAAGTCTCAGCCGTGAATTAGTTCAGAAGTTGGAAAAATTAGTCAAGTCTGTATTTTGAAAGATAACGTCCTTTATAGTTAGAAAAGACAGTATGAAATAAAGTTGCGTTTTCTAGGCAACATATAAATGATGGTAAGACACCTGAATTAGCTTGTCGTTAAAATAAGTTTTAAGAATTAACGTTTTTTATTTTGACAAGTTATTTGTTTTAGGTGACGACGGATCTGCACAGCGGCTGCACCACGGCGCACACGGGTACTTCTGCCTCGGCCCCCCTCGCCGCTGCCATTTGTGCGCTGGTGCTGGAGGCTAAGTAAGATTGGTCTTATGAGCAATCCCTATTCATACTTGTCCCTAAGCAAATCTTGGTTCATACTATTTTATCCTGGCAGATTTTTAGGCAAAATTTCATTGGGTTGGCACAATGGGCTAAATAGATGGCAGGCCCCGACCTAAATGGGGGGAGGCACCGACTAAAATTGGAAAGGGGTACCGACCAAAATGGGGTGTCCGAACCAAATGAGGGGCCTCTGAACCAAATGGGGGGGGCTCCGGAAAAATGGGTGGTTTTTAGCCTTCATCCCACTAATTATAATATGCCAGCTTGTCCCTGAACAATTCCCGATTCCTACTTGTCCCTAAGCAATGCTTGTGTGTTTTTGCATTAACAAAGTTTAGGGACAATTCTAGGGATGGAAGTCTCGGTTTTTTTTCCGAAACCGAGACCGAGACCACGAAACCGAGACTACCGAGACCGAGACCAAATTCGGAGACCGCCAAAACCGAGACTTTGTGTCATTTTTTGCCATTTTTTACCTATTGATTTGAT
>JASANF010012093.1:0-54034 GCA_030248245.1 Trissonchulus sp. WLG1_4 | reverse complement strand
GTTAAGCCCGGTTCATACTTGTCCTTAAGGACACAGGGACAGGGACAAGGACAAATTTCGGTCAGCTACTGTGAATAATTGACACAATCGTTCTGGCTAATTTTTTGCATGCGATCTGCAACTGACCCCAACTTTACTCATGCGAAAAGTTGGCTTATTTGGCCAGGCAGTTTTCTTGGAATCGCTTAAGGACAAAACGATAGGGACAAGGACAAGGACGAGTATGAACCGGGCTTTATAACCGGACTGCCTGCTTTGAAGACAAGCATGCTAACCACACACCAAAGCCTCCGAGTCTCATACGCCCTAATTCTCATTTACAACATCAACACAGCAACCGTGCGCTTTCCATAGTTGAATAAACATCAATATCCGCTGTATCTGATGCACAAAAAGCTGACTGCCGGAGTTGCGATTAATTAGCATAATGTGGACGTAAAGAAAATACTACTTTTAGGGTGAACAAAAATCAAATTTTCACATTGCTCAACTAAGCATAGGTTTTGTTGCTTGGCAGTAGAAGCAAAATTTGGTTGCTAAATACGAAGATCTATATTGGTAACAAGCTCAGTCTGCGGCAAAAGCTTCAGTAAGTATAAAGCATATACTTTCAAGCACATTGGCCAGAGGCCATCGTAAACCTGTTGGGTCAGCTAAAGTACCTGATTCAGTCTTTATAAAAAGCGTATATTTTTGCAACCACTAAAACTGCAAAATCTCAGTCAAAAGGTTTTCAATTGTGAAGTTTAATGTTAATCCCTATGCTCTGCAGCATAAGGATTAACATTAAAATTTTTAAAAAATTTTTACTGACGAATTTTTATTTTAACTTGTTCTGTCTCTGGGCCTATTCCTTTACCGGATTAAAGGGTTAATAATTATAATCGGACTAAACGGTTTAAAAATTAAACTAAAAACGCCATTCCAAAACCTCCGGATTAAACGGACTTAACTTATAGCGCGCTGCTTTTTAATCGGACTAAACGAACTTAACTATGCACGCTAATGTTAAGCGCGCATATTAAGTCCGTTTAGTCCAGTGGTAGTTTTGGAATGGGGTCAGACTAAAATTAAGCCGCTGACTTGTTTTAAATCGTTTAGTCCGTTTAGTCCGGTTTGTCATTCCAAAACCTCGGACTAAAATAAGTCCAGTCCGTTTAATCCGGTAAAGGAATAGGCCCTCTGTGTCACTTTAGAAGGAACAATGTATTGTTTTTCGAACAGAAGTTCAAGTTCTACTTGATGTTAAAGCATAAAGTTTCAAGTATCTCTGTGGTTGAGTGGTTAGTGTGTTAGTTTTCTAACCAAGAGGTGACTGGTTCGGTTCCTAGTGCTTTTCTTTTGTTAACTTTTGCATTTTGACTACCACTAATAATGTTCTGTAAGAAGACGAAACAGTAAAAATACAAGGCATTTGGTAATGACGGATGCAAATCGACGGTAGAAGACGTGTAAAACACACCCCGCACATGAACACTTTAACGCTAGCACAGTGTTAGGTCTCCAGAATCAAAATTAAAGACCTGTTGGGCTGTGGCCCAACAGGAAAAAAAGGTTCGAGGACTAGCTAACTGGAACAAACTAGCCATATCTTAAGGATAGACCCAGATAGGGTATTCATAACGTTGGTGCCATATGGCCCGTCCAGGCATGAAAGGGTTACTAAGCGAAAAACTAAAGAATAAAAGTAAGTCTGTATGAACCGGCCCAATGAGATGGTTTGCTAAGACAGGTGTTGTGGTGTTGGTTGGTCCCTGGCGGACTCGGGATTCTGATTCCTGACCCTATCCACCTGCAAGACCACCGGACCAAGGCCTAGGGCATTGAGCGATCCATGTCCTTAATAGTCCTTACGGCTGCTCAGTGTATTGCTCATGTTACATATATGTACATAAAAGTATCGCATAAGGTATAAATATGAGACGTTATGGTTACTGCAAGTGGCACTAAACCAGGAACAGTCCTGACCTCCACACAGTGCACACATGCTTGCTCAGAACACATTCAACCCTGCGTGTGTGAGTGTGTGTGTGTGTGTGTGTGTGATGTGGTGGGTGAGGGCAGATGGAGTGCTAATGTGGGGCTGCGGGGGGCGGGCAAGTTTGGGGCAAGTTGAGTGGCATAATGTCATTAGCCCGCTCCGTCTGCATTAGACCCTAATTGGCCAGCCTGCCAAACTCTCCCAAACTCACTCCACCACTTCTCCCAAACACCACACACACCAACTTAGACTAGGTGCATTCAGTTAGATACTAAGCATAATACTGCAGAGTTGGAGTTTGGATATTCATTGTAACGTCGTTTACTGCAATTGTAATTAGTGAATCAATAGGGTGGATCTGGCTAAGTATAATTAATTGTGTACCATTTAAGAACAAGCGTAGAAAGAGATTCCGGTAGCTTGCTTGTAGGCAGAGCCAAATATGATTGGCTGATGGCTTTGTTAATCTGTCCCGTCTGGGAACGTTTTAAATGACGTGCCCGTTTAAGATCGGTCCAGGGCTATTTAGGTTACCTTGCAAGACCCGTTTGGGATTTTGTACGCTTTTATAAACGGTCCCTTGTGGGTCCCAATTTGTACCCTAATGTGCAAGGCATCTAGTATCTACCGCGGTCCCAACTGTACTCTTGGTGTAACTCAGAAGTTGTGTATGTATAATGCGCCCTGGTTAAATCCTCATGTACTTCGATACATATTACATAGTAAACAACATCCACTGAAGGACATTCCGTGTTTTTTGTAAGGGTGAGAATCTATGACGTAGCTACTTTTGGATTATGTCTGTTGGCAGGATGATCAGCTGTCAGTCAGCACACACGCTCTCCTGCTCACTGACTGCTGGATTACAATCAGACAACGGTCACGGTATTGGCACACTATTTTGGCTGTCATTTTTTCAGGCCTCAGCAAAAACAACTTTCTAACAGAAACATGATGTTTTAAAATAGCATATTCTGAATGTGCCCAAAATTAATGCCTTTGCAATCTTCAAAATTAAGTTAGTGTGGTTTAGTAACTGAATAACCCCTTTTAGGTAGGAGTGCTGTTATAGTACATATGTATGTACAAATGTGGGTCGGCAGTAGTGAAGAATTTACAAAAGTGTTTGGGCTAATTTTTTGCGTACGATCTGAATGTGACCCCGACTTTTTTCATGCGAAAGATCAACTCATTTGGCCAAGTAGTTTTCTTGGAATTGCTTAAGGACAAAGCGATAGGGACAAAAATAAAGACGAGTATGAACCGGGCTTTAGAGGGACACTTTTGCTACAGGCCCTGATTGTGTTGAGTTCAGCTAGACCTTTTTGTGCGACTTGCTCATTGGACATTTTAGCAATAACCACTCACGCTCATTTCTGATTGGCCAACTAAGCCAATAAAAGTTGTCATCAATCACGTGTCATCATGTTCGTCAGGTCTGCCGACGCCAAACAATTTACATGCTCATTCTCTGTCTTCAACGTTTTCTGACCAAGGGAGGAGCTTTCCAATCACTTTATCCTTTCACATTTCCTATATTTTTAAAGACTTCAGTTTTTAAAAAACTGTTTCAAAAGATCAAACTAAAGCACCTATGCTTTTCAGAAGCTAAAAAACAAGTAAACTACGTCATCATTGGTATTTTGGGTGTGCTTTTTTGAAAGTTCCAAATGAGCCAGTGACACACGCACACACATTCTTCGCAGGAAGCTACGTGGGGAAATAGTTGGCTAATTCGATTGTGGAGTTGCGGCCAGCCAGGATCTATTTGCAGTTGGCCAAAGTACCTATTAACTTAATTTCTGCCATACAGTTTCTTTCCAGATAGTCCAAGCATGTTTTGCCTACAACAGACCCTCGGCTTCTCTCTTCAGATAACGCTTTTTATGATGACGTTAAGCATCACATGTTCACATGGTTGATGATTATCACACTTAAAGATCATTAAAAGTTTTGCGTCACGGCGTGCAAGCCCCGAAAAGTCGGGACAGCCCCTCCCTAAAACTTTTAAAATTTTTAGAAATCCGAGACCGGAACGAGACTCCGTGTACATGTCCACCTAAATGACTGTCCAATAGCACAATCACATGGGTGTTCCACGGCGACATTGTTGTGTGCCTGAGCTAGTGGTTGTCTCCGCCAGCCTAGCCGTGCAGGTCAGTGCGGTTTGATGAGACAGCTGTTCGTCCACCCTCAGCCCCACTCCCTTCACCCTTGCATTCCCTCATCACCTAAATGACTGTCCAATAGCACAATCACATGGGTGTTCCACGGCGACATTGTTGTGTGCCTGAGCTAGTGGTTGTCTCCGCCAGCCTAGCCGTGCAGGTCAGTGCGGTTTGATGAGACAGCTGTTCGTCCACCCTCAGCCCCACTCCCTTCACCCTTGCATTCCCTCATCACCTAAATGACTGTCCAATAGCACAATCACATGGGTGTTCCACGGCGACATTGTTGTGTGCCTGAGCTAGTGGTTGTCTCCGCCAGCCTAGCCGTGCAGGTCAGTGCGGTTTGATGAGACAGCTGTTCGTCCACCCTCAGCCCCACTCCCTTCACCCTTGCATTCCCTCATCACCTAAATGACTGTCCAATAGCACAATCACATGGGTGTTCCACGGCGACATTGTTGTGTGCCTGAGCTAGTGGTTGTCTCCGCCAGCCTAGCCGTGCAGGTCAGTGCGGTTTGATGAGACAGCTGTTCGTCCACCCTCAGCCCCACTCCCTTCACCCTTGCATTCCCTCATCACCTAAATGACTGTCCAATAGCACAATCACATGGGAGTTCCACGGCGACATTGTTGTGTGCCTGAGCTAGTGGTTGTCTCCGCCAGCCTAGCCGTGCAGGTCAGTGCGGTTTGATGAGACAGCTGTTCGTCCACCCTCAGCCCCACTCCCTTCACCCTTGCATTCCCTCATCACCTAAATGACTGTCCAATAGCACAATCACATGGGAGTTCCACGGCGACATTGTTGTGTGCCTGAGCTAGTGGTTGTCTCCGCCAGCCCAGCCGTGCAGGTCAGTGCGGTTTGATGAGACAGCTGTTCGTCCACCCTCAGCCCCACTCCCTTCACCCTTGCATTCCCTCATCACCTAAATGACTGTCCAATAGCACAATCACATGGGAGTTCCACGGCGACATTGTTGTGTGCCTGAGCTAGTGGTTGTCTCCGCCAGCCTAGCCGTGCAGGTCAGTGCGGTTTGATGAGACAGCTGTTCGTCCACCCTCAGCCCCACTCCCTTCACCCTTGCATTCCCTCATCACCTAAATGACTGTCCAATAGCACAATCACATGGGAGTTCCACGGCGACATTGTTGTGTGCCTGAGCTAGTGGTTGTCTCCGCCAGCCTAGCCGTGCAGGTCAGTGCGGTTTGATGAGACAGCTGTTCGTCCACCCTCAGCCCCACTCCCTTCACCCTTGCATTCCCTCATCACCTAAATGACTGTCCAATAGCACAATCACAAGGGTGTTCCACGGCGACATTGTTGTGTGCCTGAGCTAGTGGTTGTCTCCGCCAGCCTAGCCGTGCAGGTCAGTGCGGTTTGATGAGACAGCTGTTTGTCCACCCTCAGCCCCACTCCCTTCACCCTTGCATTCCCTCATCACCTAAATGACTGTCCAATAGCACAATCACATGGGTGTTCCACGGCGACATTGTTGTGTGCCTGAGCTAGTGGTTGTCTCCGCCAGCCTAGCCGTGCAGGTCAGTGCGGTTTGATGAGACAGCTGTTCGTCCACCCTCAGCCCCACTCCCTTCACCCTTGCATTCCCTCATCACCTAAATGACTGTCCAATAGCACAATCACATGGGTGTTCCACGGCGACATTGTTGTGTGCCTGAGCTAGTGGTTGTCTCCGCCAGCCTAGCCGTGCAGGTCAGTGCGGTTTGATGAGACAGCTGTTCGTCCACCCTCAGCCCCACTCCCTTCACCCTTGCATTCCCTCATCACCTAAATGACTGTCCAATAGCACAATCACATGGGAGTTCCACGGCGACATTGTTGTGTGCCTGAGCTAGTGGTTGTCTCCGCCAGCCTAGCCGTGCAGGTCAGTGCGGTTTGATGAGACAGCTGTTCGTCCACCCTCAGCCCCACTCCCTTCACCCTTGCATTCCCTCATCACCTAAATGACTGTCCAATAGCACAATCACATGGGAGTTCCACGGCGACATTGTTGTGTGCCTGAGCTAGTGGTTGTCTCCGCCAGCCTAGCCGTGCAGGTCAGTGCGGTTTGATGAGACAGCTGTTCGTCCACCCTCAGCCCCACTCCCTTCACCCTTGCATTCCCTCATCACCTAAATGACTGTCCAATAGCACAATCACATGGGAGTTCCACGGCGACATTGTTGTGTGCCTGAGCTAGTGGTTGTCTCCGCCAGCCTAGCCGTGCAGGTCAGTGCGGTTTGATGAGACAGCTGTTCGTCCACCCTCAGCCCCACTCCCTTCACCCTTGCATTCCCTCATCACCTAAATGACTGTCCAATAGCACAATCACATGGGAGTTCCACGGCGACATTGTTGTGTGCCTGAGCTAGTGGTTGTCTCCGCCAGCCTAGCCGTGCAGGTCAGTGCGGTTTGATGAGACAGCTGTTTGTCCACCCTCAGCCCCACTCCCTTCACCCTTGCATTCCCTCATCACCTAAATGACTGTCCAATAGCACAATCACATGGGTGTTCCACGGCGACATTGTTGTGTGCCTGAGCTAGTGGTTGTCTCCGCCAGCCTAGCCGTGCAGGTCAGTGCGGTTTGATGAGACAGCTGTTCGTCCACCCTCAGCCCCACTCCCTTCACCCTTGCATTCCCTCATCACCTAAATGACTGTCCAATAGCACAATCACATGGGTGTTCCACGGCGTCATTGTTGTGTGCCTGAGCTAGTGGTTGTCTCCGCCAGCCTAGCCGTGCAGGTCAGTGCGGTTTGATGAGACAGCTGTTTGTCCACCCTCAGCCCCACTCCCTTCACCCTTGCATTCCCTCATCACCTAAATGACTGTCCAATAGCACAATCACATGGGAGTTCCACGGCGACATTGTTGTGTGCCTGAGCTAGTGGTTGTCTCCGCCAGCCTAGCCGTGCAGGTCAGTGCGGTTTGATGAGACAGCTGTTCGTCCACCCTCAGCCCCACTCCCTTCACCCTTGCATTCCCTCATCACCTAAATGACTGTCCAATAGCACAATCACATGGGAGTTCCACGGCGACATTGTTGTGTGCCTGAGCTAGTGGTTGTCTCCGCCAGCCTAGCCGTGCAGGTCAGTGCGGTTTGATGAGACAGCTGTTCGTCCACCCTCAGCCCCACTCCCTTCCACCCTTGCATTCCCTCATCCCTACATGACTGTCCAATAGCACAATCACATGGGAGTTCCACGGCGACATTGTTGTGTGCCTGAGCTAGTGGTTGTCTCCGCCAGCCTAGCCGTGCAGGTCAGTGCGGTTTGATGAGACAGCTGTTCGTCCACCCTCAGCCCCACTCCCTTCACCCTTGCATTCCCTCATCACCTAAATGACTGTCCAATAGCACAATCACATGGGAGTTCCACGGCGACATTGTTGTGTGCCTGAGCTAGTGGTTGTCTCCGCCAGCCTAGCCGTGCAGGTCAGTGCGGTTTGATGAGACAGCTGTTCGTCCACCCTCAGCCCCACTCCCTTCACCCTTGCATTCCCCTCATCACCGTGCCAATAGCACAATCACATGGGTGTTCCACGGCGACATTGTTGTGTGCCTGAGCTAGTGGTTGTCTCCGCCAGCCTAGCCGTGCAGGTCAGTGCGGTTTGATGAGACAGCTGTTCGTCCACCCTCAGCCCCACTCCCTTCACCCTTGCCCCCCCACTCCCCTAAATGACTGTCCAATAGCACAATCACATGGGTGTTCCACGGCGACATTGTTGTGTGCCTGAGCTAGTGGTTGTCTCCGCCAGCCTAGCCGTGCAGGTCAGTGCGGTTTGATGAGACAGCTGTTCGTCCACCCTCAGCCCCACTCCCTTCACCCTTGCATTCCCTCATCAACCCTTCATTAGACTGTCACAACAAGGCCACAAGCTCAATTTTCAGCTCACAAATATCTGCCGGGCGTAAAAATTACTTTCCACAGTTTTCACCAATGATTATTAAGCAGCACTCATTAGCAGATGACTTGAAAACTACTACTGCATATTCCCCTGCATTGACCCTTGACCTGCTACACTCAACACTGCGAACTCTGTAGTCTGGTAAATGTCTGTAGCACCAATGTATCTATGTACTACAATACTGCCATGACGAGGTAATGATGTCTGTAAATAGTTTGAGTCCGTAGGGCATTTTTGTTGGCTCAATTATTGTCAAAATTTTTCAAGTAGATCACGTAAACACCCAAGACACACACATTTATATTTAATTTTAGTTTCAAATCAGACGAAGAATAATTTTCGTGCCCGCGTAAATTGGGTTCTCCGTAAAAATTTGTCTGACAGTTGACTTTCAGTTTCAGTTTTAGTTGACAGTTCAGTGTCAAGTCATTTGACGTGTTATACATCTCACAAGAATAGTGTTCAGTACACATTTCAGCAAAATTGGTGCAGGACATTGTTGACATTTGAATAATCGCACCAATTTGCTCAAGCATCAATTTGCTTGGTTAATTTGATTATTGTGGCACGAAGCACATTTGTCTTAAGCCCGGTTCATACTGGTCCTTTGAAATTCTGTCCTTTTGTCCTTTGTCCTTTTGCAAACAGTTAGATAATACAATGAAACCCGTCATTATTCTGTTGGCTGTCTATTCGGCGTACTTTTCTCCTTTTAAAGAAGTCCTGTTTTACTTAGTCCTTGTCAAAAAGTCCTTGTCCTTTTCTTTTCAAACTGTACTTTTGTCCTTTTGAAAACGTCCTTTTTCTCCTTTTAAAAACGTCCTTTTCCCCTTCTTTTGTGACTTGTCCTGTAATGTTTGGAGCGTCATAAGAACAGCAAAGGGACAAAAGGACAAGGACAAGGGTCACGTGTTTGTCGTCAGTGCACTTTGCAGTTTGGTTTTGTTTTGGGCTCACAGTCATGAATGAGTTGCTGCAGTTCAGGCAGAAATGTTGTTTGTGCCCTTGTCCCGCGCACACGGCAGCGAACAACGCAAGCGGTTGTACAGTGTACACCCCTTGAATTTTGTGAGACACCGGTATGAGGAGTTTTTCTTCACTCATTCGTCAGCTGAGAAATTTTCCCTGATAAGTTTTAAAAACACAAAAAAACGAAGAGCATGACTGCCCACTCTACTTGACACAATCCTCAGTCAAAATGTTCACAATCAAATTTTATTATATTGAAATTTGATTGGTTAGAGGCAAAAGGACTCTTTGAAAAGAGTAGAGCTTTGCTCTACTTTACAAAAGGAGAGGGACAGCCCAAAAGGACAACAGGACTTTTCAAAAGGACAACAGGGACAAAATTACGAAAGGAGACAAACAGGAAACAGGAAAAGGAAAAGGACACTTTCAAAAAGGCAACAGGAACATTTTCAAAAGGACAAAAGGACGGAATGAAAAGGACGTTTTTAAAAATGCGAAAAGGACAACTGAAAAAGAAAAGTACAAAAGAGGACATTTTCAAAAGGACACCCGAACAAAGGAAAAAGGACAAAAGGACGACCAAAAGGATAAAAGGACAGCCAAAAGGACGAAAGTATGAATCGGAAGCTTTAGTTGTAAAATGCATGCACATTTTTGTAGTTCATGCAGATTTGTGTGTTATGCAGAAATGTTGTAGTTTACAGAAATGTTGTGGTTGATGCACATTTTTTGTATGCCATGCACATTTCTTGTAGTTCATGCAGAAATGTTGTAGTTTATGCACATTTTTTGTATGCCATGCACATTTCTTCTTCTCTTGTAGTTCATGCAGAAATGTTGTAGTTTATGCACATTTTTGTAAGTCATGCACATTTCTTGTAGTTCATGCAGAAATGTTGTGGTTGATGCACATTTCTTGTATGCCATGCACATTTCTTGTAGTTCATGCAGAAATGTTGTAGTTTATGCACATTTTTTGTATGCCATGCACATTTCTTGTAGTTCATGCAGAAATGTTGTAGTTTATGCACATTTTTTGTATGCCATGCACATTTCTTGTAGTTCATGCAGAAATGTTGTAGTTTATGCACATTTTTTGTATGCCATGCACATTTCTTGTAGTTCATGCAGAAATGTTGTAGTTTATGCACATTTTTTGTATGCCATGCACATTTCTTGTAGTTTATGCAGAAATGTGTAGTTTATGCACATTTTTTGTATGCCATGCAGATTGTGAACTGTGAGTTGTGCAGTGTGGTGTGTGGAGTGTAGACTGGGTGGTTTGTTGGTGTTCGGTGAGTGATGCTGCGGGAGGCGGACTGTGATGGGCCGTAATGAATGGCTGCAAGTAAGAGCAGTTAAGTTCGCAACCAAACATTCTCCGGCCTAATGCCGCAAAAACTATCACAACGGGCCTGGTGCTGGAAAAAATAATATTTGCTAATCAATCACAGCTGTTGCCAAGCCTCATTTGGTGGGAAGTGCTGCCTCCCAACCAACCCAATATGTCGCACAATCTCCCCTCCACATCTAATTTTTGTTATCACACTTAATTCCAAGTCCACGTCTTGTTCTCTGGTCCCCCAACACGCGAACATGGGTCGCCAGCACCAGAACAATTGCCGCCTTTTTGCAGAGACTTTGTCAAGGTCATGAGCACAGCTATGAACTCATGTAATGGCTAGTTGTTTGACTAACAACGACTTATTATTATGTACATGCTTTGATGCAAGTAAGCAATGCCAGCAATAAGTTCTGTAGCAAAGGCGACAAGCAGTCTAGTGTCTCTAGCCTAGTGTCTAGTGTCTAGTCTACTGTGGGAATGTAGACATGTGGGAATCAGTGTTGTAATTCTTTCTGATGTCTCATCCGCCACTCAAAATGTAATCTCACTAGAGTAGAAATATTCTGCATGGCGTTGTGCCACAGCTGCGCCCGTAAACTTTTTTGAAATAAGTTTTTTTAGAAATAAATATTATATTTTCTGTTAAACTATGCGTAAATAATTGATGTCATACTTTGTTTGTTACGTAATTAGCGGAAAGTCTATAACTAATAGGACATACGCTACTTCTATATTCTAGGGTTGGGCGCTGTCGCGCCAACCCTGATTTACCGCCACTTCAATCCACAGTACCACTATGTACTTTCCAACGCCACATCCATCTACTAGGGTTAGTGTTTCTTGTACTAACTAAATGGCAGGCATCCCGTGCTCTTGCTAGGATGGATTAGTGTAGTGTTGGCTGGGCGGTGTGCAGTGCGTGTGCCGTGGATCGTTAGCTGACTAGCCCTCTGGCCCTAGCTCTGGCTCATTGCAGCCAGCATCCCGTGCTCTTGCTAGGATGGATTAGTGTAGTGTTGGCTGGGCGGTGTGCAGTGCGTGTGCCGTGGATCGTTAGCTGACTAGCCCTCTGGCCCTAGCTCTGGCTCATTGCAGCCAGCATCCCGTGCTCTTGCTAGGATGGATTAGTGTAGTGTTGGCTGGGCGGTGTGCAGTGCGTGTGCCGTGGATCGTTAGCTGACTAGCCCTCTGGCCCTAGCTCTGGCTCATTGCAGCCAGCATCCCGTGCTCTTGCTAGGATGGATTAGTGTAGTGTTGGCTGGGCGGTGTGCAGTGCGTGTGCCGTGGATCGTTAGCTGACTAGCCCTCTGGCCCTAGCTCTGGCTCATTGCAGCCAGCATCCCGTGCTCTTGCTAGGATGGATTAGTGTAGTGTTGGCTGGGCGGTGTGCAGTGCGTGTGCCGTGGATCGTTAGCTGACTAGCCCTCTGGCCCTAGCTCTGGCTCATTCCAGCCATCCCGTGTCCCGCTGCGTGTCTTGCCTGTCTCTGCCTAATCTAATATGCCCAATGCCTGACAGCAGTTATAGTTATTCAAATGACTCCGCATGTGCCGTCTTCGCTCACTGCTAACTCTATCTGACACCAACCCTCCTTTCCCAAATAAATTGCACCAATTAAATCTTCCATACTCTCGTGCCGTAATTTGTTTCAATTGCGCTTTACTCAGCACCCTTTATTGTTTTTCAGTGTTTGGTCAAGAATTAGCTGATGTTTGCAGTAATAGGTACTAACTTTTGGTACTAGTGAGACTAAATCTGTGTCCAAATATTTCTTTTCATAAATCACCCCAAGTCAATAGGTATATATGGACATTTGAATTTTGAGCTAGCATGACAACTTTCAGGATTACCTAAATTTGATGTCGTGGTTCTGAGTGATCAGGAATGGTAACAATTCAGTGTTTTGCCACAAGTAGCATCTATGAAGGTTGTAACATTTGTTGTA
The DNA here is from genome assembly GCA_030248245.1 of Trissonchulus sp. WLG1_4. Lineage (NCBI taxonomy): Eukaryota > Metazoa > Nematoda > Enoplea > Enoplida > Ironidae > Trissonchulus > Trissonchulus sp. WLG1_4. Next base: position 41,725 of record JASANF010012093.1, on the reverse strand, counting down.
TTTTTGTAGAATAGCTGTATTTTTCAAGTTACATACCTTTTGTCAAAAGTACTCTATTCTTCTGCCTCAGTAATGAAGGAGCAGTGAAGATATTTTTACAGCATTCTAATGCTTAATATGGTCAAACACAAAATTTTAAGAAAGTAGAACGACTCCTGTGGGTGCTGCTGTCAAAACTTAAGCACAAATTTATTTGCTTTACGACACGTTCTCAGTTCTCACAGCAAATGGAGAAAGGTTTTAGCAGTCGAAAAAATCTGCTTTCTCCGATCGGGCTCAAATTTTGTCCAAACATTGTATCGCATAACTTATTAAGCTATGCAAAGTTTTAGCTCCCGAAATTGATGTTGGCGGGAAATACGACCGTTCAAAAATTGACATTTCGAGTGAAAAATCGATGTCTGAGTTAACTTTTTTACTTCTTTATAAAAATTTATTTAAGCAAGTTTGGATGATGAATAGATTGTCCTAGGTGTAAAATAAGTTGAAAAATTAAAATCTCTGAAGTTATTTTTGCTGTAAAGTGCAAAAAATGCAAAGATTTTGGCCATTATTTCAAAAAATGCTATTTTCGCTAAAACAAATTTTGCCCCCAAACTATACCCGGAATCCCCACTTCCGTAAATGTTAAAACGGAATCTAAGACGTTTTTATAAGCTCTAAAACATATCAAAAAATAGCAAAATCGAATAATTTTCCGGGGCTCAAAAATGCCACAAACTGAAACTTTGCATGTACTGGCTGGTGACTACCTCTGACTTAGTTGGACAGTCCTGTTTGGACAGTAATACACTGATTTTATGCGACAAATTGCAAATGTACGTGCGTACCATGGACCCAGGTATAATGCCATATCGTTAGTTTCATTGGTGAATGTATGTATCTGATACACTAGTTAAATTAAGTTTTGTCAGCTAACTAAACTCGTGCGATAAAAACACAAAAATCTCACTATTTCGTTCAACAATACTGTTTTTATTTATCCTTTGTGCCGGTAAAGTTATCACAATTATTATATGTTTTTATAACCCTTAAATTATACCTAAAACCAAGCTATATCAATTAATTTTTTGTGTGTCAAAAATGGCAGCAACAATAGCTCATGCGTTTTTGCGTTTATGACTAAAGACACCAAGTCCAGGCAAAGATCAATTGTTGAATCTAAATTTTTTTGCCCAATTATTATATAAATAAATAAAACATTTTTTATTAATATTCATTTTATTTTCACTTTGCAGGGTAGCGATATGAATCTTGAAAATCATTTCTGTGACACTAGTTTTTACAATAAACAACTAAATCTGGTTTCCAAGTCTGCAGCAACTGATATTCATGAGTCCAGTTGTGTTTCACAGGGGCTTGAAAGTTTATATATGCGTGTGCGACTCCAATAGATACCCTGTGATTGTTGGGAGGGCATATTAGCACTTGCTTTCCTCGTTTACCAACGGAATCTATTATTGAGTCTGAAATCTTGTTCATAACATTTTGTTTAAAAAACTGCGTGGATTTTGTTTGTTTACGTATATACCCTTATTTTGATTGTATATTTGAATTCACACAATAAAAAACAAAGGACAAAGTATTATTCCAAAATTTTTTATGTAATGTAATCGGTGATACTACAGCCACGTTCGAATAATCACAAAGTATTTTGTGAATTCAAAACAGTTTCATTATTTCATTTCAAAACGCAATACACAAACGCAATTGCAACAGGTTGACTCACATTAGGTACGTCCTTCTTCAAAATAATATCAGTTTTTAATATTGGAAGTTTTTCAATCAAATTGTTTAAGACCGTTTTTTTGCGCGGCCGCCCCAGCGGCCGTGCATACTAATTTCTGTCACTGCACTGAAACAAAATTTGCATGTAAATCATGCTCAATTTCAGTGCAATGATATGCAGTGGTTTGATCCAGGTACAGTAGCTGCCTGTCGGATACATGTGTGTGTGTGTGTGTGAGCGTGTGTATTCGTATGTGTCTGGCTATGCATGCCTATAAACAACAAATCGATAATCGAAACGTTCGTCAGCTCATAAGTGTAACAGAGTAGTAGTTTACCAAATAGTGTCACTACAAAGTGCCTGGAGGGAGGCTGATAATTAACGTTTACAAAGTACGTGTGAAAAGCACGTAGCTGCGGCGTAACAACAGAATGTTATCATCAGGCCGATGCCCAATTTTGTAAATTTTAGCAAGGGGATCCAATGTCAACTCAACCTATCGATGAAGTTCACATTAAAACTGACATGTAAAAATTTCAAAAATTTAGGGTGGATTTCACAAAGGTGGTTTTACTAAACCATGGTCTTACGTACGTTTTTATATGATTAGCACATAATTTCATTACGAAATATCGCCTGATTCGTCTCGAATTTTCTAGAATTTCTTAAACCATGGTTTTAGCCCAGTTGAAATTTCAGCAAAACAGAGACCTGTTATGCTGCAGGTTTGAAATTTCAACTGAGCTAAAACCATGGATTAAGAAAATTTAGGAAATTCGTAACGAATCAGGCGATATTTCGTAATGAAATTATGTGCAAATCATATAAAAACGTACGTAAAACCATGGTTTAGTAAAACCAACTTTGTGAAATCCGCCCTGTTTTAAGTAATGATATGTTCAGCATTGTTTATAACAGCTTCACTGCACGTCGTCAGTCGTGCCAAATCTATGTGTGTACATAGCCTACTTACTAGTTGGATCACAAAATTTTGACCGGTTGCCAACTCCAGCGCACAGCAATGGCATTTAGACTCTGTACCTTGTCAAATGTTCTGCTAGCACCACATCGGCCAAGCCTAATCTCAGATTAGGTCTAGCAGATTCAGCATAACTTGTACATAGGTCCAAAATTCTGCCTGCAGAAAATATCCCTGTGGATGTTACCGACCTCTCTCGCTTGTCTGTGGGTGTCCATGTCTGGTAGAATGATTGTCGTTACCCACTGCAAACTGCAAACCTTAGTGATTACAGTCAAGATTTTGTGCACAGCATTGTGCATTTTGTAATAATTCAACTAGCACACAAAGTTTGCTTAGTACGACTTAAGTTTGTGCAGTGTATACGTACATAAACTATGAATTCCAACGTGCTAAAGGACAAACAACCACCGTTGCGGATGAGTATGAACCGAGTACTATGAGGCTCGGTAAGACATAAGACTGTTGACTAATGCATTGCAATCAGTATGGAACTGCACGATTTAAAAATCAGCGGCAGCATTGAACCTCAATGGAATTGGTTTTATCGCTCATGCTGAAGTATTGCACTGGTATTGAACATATCAGTCTACGTCGCGCCACAGTTTACCGAAACGGTAAAATATTACTAACTGTCCTCTGACACAAATGTTATACTGCGGCCCCCGGTCTTATGTCATCCGCGTGAGCTGGCGGGCTAATCTCAATATCCGTGACTGGTGCCTAGCTGTGCCGGAGAGCACGCAGTACAACAACTTGACGCTGAGAGCGTCGAATCTACAAATCTAGAACTCGCTCAGTACTCAGGTTCGGGAGCACTCTAAGTAATTAACTCTACGGGCCCTATTAACGCGAACACACAACTAAACGTTGGACCAGTACACGCAAACGCAAAACTAAAATAAGGCTTTATTAAAGAGCCTGGTCAATCATACACTTTATGCAACAGAACGAATTGCGAAACACAGTATAAAACGCACAAAACAACAGAACAATAGTATATTTGGACCCGAACTCAAGAGCGTCGGTCTACTAAAACTCAGAATTATTCCATATCAAAACCCACAAATTTTCCCCCAATAATTTAACCCCGACCGACGTCACCATTTTCCCCAAGTCAACCGGCTAGCTTGCATTGCATTCTTTTTAAATCAATCTAAACTTTCCGTTTTAGGCTCGAATTAAAATGTCCCCTTTTAGAATGCAGCTCAAAACTTGATTAGAATATAATTAAACTACTTTTTAGACCGAATTTAGGTTCGTACAGTAACTGCAAAATATGCGCCTTTTTGGCTTAATTGCGCGCTTGTTGCTATAGCAACGAACGTGAATCTAAGCTCACTGACAGTTGAAGTACAAAAAGGGCTAGGTCAAAGAGGCCAGGGCCCTGCACTCACAACACAAAATACAATTCTCTTCAACAAAAGTGGTTGTTGAAAAAGTATTTACTGCAAAAAACTTTACATACATTTGACACATAAATTTCACAATATCTACAAATACAATTAATTTTACTATTTCATTTGCACTTTTAAGGTGGTAGTGTCGCCAAAGCAGTTTTGCTCATAGGCTGCAAAATGACAACTTGATTTGAAATTGTACGTTCACTGAGAAACTACTGAAATGCCATATGGTGTCAAATAAATACTGCCAGACACTAGACTACCAATATCTACCAATATTTTTAACCAATCACCATTTGTGAGTCAGACATCACACAATAGAGACATAAAAGTTCAAAAAATCAAGCCAGATATCAGATTGGCCAGCTTGTGAAGTACATGTAATGTTTTGATACACCATTTTTTGCCACAAATAAGAAAATTGAAAAATGAAGCTTCGTTTTGCTTTTGATTTCAAAATAAGTGTCTAAATTTTTTACAATTTATCATTATTACTGTGAGTACCTTACAGGTTACGCTCAGTTTCACAGTTCAAACAGGCATTACTCCACAACGACTCAAGCAATTTGCACCAAATTTTGTGTGCATAAACTAGAGCATATGTGCTTTTACTTTGTGCAAATAATTTAAACAAAAAGTTTTTTAATTGTGACGAAATTATCGAATGTGAATAGGTTTTCAAAACGTCATTTTTCCGACTTTGCGACTTCACTGCTAACTGTATGCTGCATCAATTTTTCTGAAACTTGGCAAAAATATTTGCCTTGAAATATATTTTTAGAATACATAAAGAACAGTGACCTATCCTTCACTGAAAAAGTTTTATAGTCGCGCAAAATTGACTGCTTTCGCGAAACTACCCCCTTAAAGGTTTTAAAAATACAGACTAAATGCCTTTAGTTTAAAGAAAATGGATAAAAATAATGAAAAGTTGCTTGCATTATCTACATATGTATAGCATTTTTAAGCTCCCTCTTTTAAGTCGGTTCCGCCTCGGTCTGAATAAAGAGTCATTCCTCTTGTTTTAAGTTGTTGGCGAATTGGATAACGAATGAATCAATGTTTCAGCAAATTCGGTTCACGAAAACTAAACCAAAGCGGTGTCACTGCGTTCAAATACGCTTGATTTTTAAATTTGGGTCACTGGTATACGCATTCAGAAAACCACCCTCACGCACAATATTCTCTTTAAATGTCAGACAGTTTTTACGCGGCCCCCTGAGGGGCCGCGTATATACTTATATTTAGATTTTGATAGTCCGACGTTAATTTGGGTAGGTAGAAGTTCTAGTTGTAATTAACATTAAAGGGCAGGTACTTCGCTGCTCTGCTCTGCTCTCTGCACACACCATATAGCAGCAGTTCAGTCCTTAATGTATGCAGAACAACCGCAAACAAAAGGTGCAGCTCCGGGGTGGAATCTAACCACCGATATTTTGATCCGAAATCAGGTGCTCAGTAAATGCGCGCAGCACTTACCAACTGAGCCAACCGGGTTAACGTTTCTCGTTGATTAAACAATGACTTTCAGCAGCAATGAAACAGTCGTATAAAAGTACATAAGCCTAACAAGAAATGTCCTACAAAAGTATAATAGCTTAAGATTGAAAAACAATTACCTAAATTACCTATATATTGCAGAAAATTTGTGGTACTACAGCGTTCATCTATGTATACTCTTCATGATTTTCTGACAAACGCATGCAGAACTTTCAATAGTAAAAATTAACATCATCTGACCAGGGGTCTCATAGTGTATTGGTGAGCACTCTGGATTTGTACTCCATGGATCCGGGTTCAAATCTCGGTGAATTATTATTTTTATTAAAATCAATTTTATCTTTTTAAAAGACCTTTATCTTTTTAAAACCTCAACTTCAATTAAGTTTTTGACTTCCAAACGTGTTTACTGTTACAATTACCACATTTTGTTGTTGGAAAAACTTCGGAGCTACTCAGCAGTGCATGTGTGCAGAATTTTGGAGTTAAATCATTTTATCTACAATAAGTTGCCGCGTGTAATATTTCCGCTGAAATAGTCACACTCAGACCTCGCAATCTAACCCTTTCTCATTCAGCAGAAGCGCTTGTTAATTAACAAATTGAACGAAGGTAACTCGAGAGGTAAAATATTTGATGCCTGGAATATTGCTGCTTTGATGCGGCCTGTAAAAGACCCCGAATCTGGGAAACATTTATTTGCACCAAATGACTGTTTATCGTGGCAACAAATTGCCTCATACTGGAGTTCAACGGTAAGAAAGTTCGGGCGAGGACAACGAGAAATTGAAAACACTGATAACATAATTGTAGAAAATAACGAAATTGAGGAAGCAACAGACGACTTATTCGTTGACGATCCAAACGTGAGTACTGTTGACGATTTGACTGAACAAACAATTTCTGACGTTTTAAGGGGGTAGTGTCGCAAAAGCAGTCGACTTTGCGTAACTGTAAAACATTTTTTAAAAAAAATAAGACTTCGTTCTTTATTTATTTTGAAAATATATGTTGAGGAAAGTATTTTCGCCAAGTTTCATTAAAAGTGATGCAGTATACTGTTTGCAGTGACATCGCAAAGTAGGAAAAATGACGTTTTGAAAACCTAATCACATACGATTTTTTCGTCACAATTATCAACTTATTTGTTTAATTTGTTTACATAGACTAAAAGGACATATGTTGTAGTTTATGCACACAAAATTTAGTGTAAATTGCTTGAGTGGTTGCGGAGTAATACCTGTTTGAACTGTGAAACTGTGCGTAAACAGTGAAGTACTCACAGCAATAATGATATATTGTGAAAAATTTAGACGCATATTTTAAAATCAAAAGAAAAACGAACCTTTATTTTTCTTTTTTCTTATTTGTGGCAAAAAAACTGTGCGTCGAGACGTTATGTGTACTTCACAAGCTGGCCAATCTGATAACTGGCTGAATTTTTTGAATTTTCATGTCCTTATTGTGTGATGTCTGGCTTACAATCTGTGATTGGTTCAAGATATTGGTAGATGTTGGTAGTCTAGTGTCTGGTAGTAGTTATTTAACACAGTATAGCATTGGACTAGTTTCTCAGTGAACGTACAAGTTCAAAGCAAAAGATCTCTTTTTGCAACCTATGAGCAAAACTGCTTTCGCGACACTACCCCCCTAAACAAGTTGCGTAATTAGCTAGCAAAAATCATATTGCGTTTTGAAATGACATAATGAAACTGTTTTGAATTTACAAAATTCTTTGTGATTATTCAAACGATGCTGTAGTATCACCGATTACATAACATGAAAAATTTTGGAAAAATACTTTGTCCTTTGTTTTTTTATTGTGTGAATTCAAATATACAAACAAAATGAGGGTATATACGTAAACAAACAAAATCCACGCAGTTTTTTAAACAAAATGTTATGAACAAGATTTCAGACTCAATAATAGATTCCGTTGGTAAACGAGGAAAGCAAGTGCTAATATGCCCTCCCAACAATCACAGGGTATCTACTGGAGTCGCACACGCATATATAAACTTTCAAGCCCCTGTGAAACACAACTGGACTCATGAATATCAGTCGCTGCAGACTTGGAAACCAGATTTAGTTGTTTATTGTAAAAACTAGTGTCACAGAAATGATTTTCAAGATTCATATCGCTACCCTGCAAAGTGAAAATAAAATGAATATTAATAAAAAATGTTTTATTTATTTATATAATAATTGGGCTAAAAAATTTAGATTCAACAATTGATCTTTGCCTGGACTTGGTGTCTTTAGTCATAAACGCAAAAACGCATGAGCTATTGTTGCTGCCATTTTTGACACACAAAGAATTAATCGATATAGCTTGGTTTTAGGTATAATTTAAGGGTTATAAAAACATATAATAATTGTAATAACTTTACCGGCACAAAGGATAAATAAAAACAGTATTATTGAACGAAATAGTGAGATTTTTGTGTTTTTATCGCACGAGTTTAGTTAGCTGACAAAACTTAATTTAACTAGTGTATCAGATACATACATTCACCAATGAAACTAACGATATGGCATTATACCTGGGTCCATGGTACGCACGTACATTTGCAATTTGGCGCATAAAATCAGTGAATTACTGTCCAAACAGGACTGTCCAACTAAGTCAGAGGTAGTCACCAGCCAGTACATGCAAAGTTTCAGTTTGTGGCATTTTTGAGCCCCGGAAGATTATTCGATTTTGCTATTTTTTGATATGTTTTAGAGCTTATAAAAACGTCTTAGATTCCGTTTTAACATTTACGGAAGTGGGGATTCCGGGTATAGTTTGGGGGCAAAATTTGTTTTAGCGAAAATAGCATTTTTTGAAATAATGGCCAAAATCTTTGCATTTTTTGCACTTTACAGCAAAAATAACTTCAGAGATTTGAATTTTTTAACTTATTTTACACCTAGGACAATCTATTCATCATCCAAACTTGCTTAAATAAATTTTTATAAAGAAGTAAAAAAGTTAACTCAGACATCGATTTTTCACTCGAAATGTCAATTTTTGAAAGGTCGTATTTCCCGCCAAGATCAATTTCGGGAGCTAAAACTTTGCATAGCTTAATAAGTTATGCGATTCAATGTTTGGACAAAACTTGAGCCCGATCGGAGAAAGTAGATTTTTTGGACTGCGAAAGCTATCTGGAAAAAGCTGGATTCTGAGTGAGAACGTGTCTTAAGACGCATGTTCTGTAAGGATCGACTCTTGTTACGCACCCCAGGGCCCGGTTTCATAAACGTAATATTAGTCAATATTAGTAAATATTAGTGAATATTAGTTCATTAGTCGAAACATTAGCGTTTCATAAATAATGAACTAATATTCGTGTATTAGTTATTATTCATTGGTATATTAGTGCTCAAATATTAGTGCCCTAGGCTGCTTGGGTTTCATAAACGCACTAAAGTTTGAACTAATGCACTAATATACTAATTATTGGTTATTAGTCGCAGCACACCCATAATTGTTTCATTAGTCCAGCTTTAATTTCCCAAGGCATAATACGTGGAGTGTCATACTCTTCCTATTATGTACTCTTGATGAGACTAACGTCCAAGTTAACTGTTAACTAACTGTTCTCATAAAAGATACTCTAATATTTGAAAACTTTCGAACGTTAGGTGCATAACTAATTGTTTAGAAGCGTAAGGTTAAAAAATCAATCTCTATTATCGTCTATCGATATAATGATCTAACAACGCATTAGGGTCGATTCATACTTACAGCCGGAGGTTCGTTCAGCTTGCAGAATGACATCTCTAGTAGCCTGCAGTGGATCAGCCAGCGCCTGTGACGTCATTATTTCGTCATTTGTCGGCAGAATGGACATACGGCTGTATTAAGTGTGAATCGACACTCATTAGCGTGCAGAAATGTGCCGCGCTTCTTTACTTTTGCAATTTGACTTATGCTTCTAGAAGCATTGGTAATGGATAGTTCGTTTGATTCCGATCTTGATCTTCCTAACCAGGAACATCGACGCCCCCGTAATTTTAGATTGCATATTAACTTTGACGTAGATGATTTCAAAATTTGTTTTCGACTGTCGCGTCAAGTGGTTCAGCAGCTGGTTCTGAGGCTTGGGTGCGACATGCAGGCAGAGCCGCTCTCAGAGAAATCACACCCTTACACGCCGTTGGAAAAGATACATTGGCTGTAAAGGCAGTGAACACATACATATTATGTAGGCACACGGAGCAGGCTGCATAGGTAGTGAACACACACACACACACACGTGTGTGTGTGCAAAGCACGCACACGAATCAGCTGCAGCTGGCCAGCGAGCAGCCACGCTGGTCATTGCATTCAAATATTAGTGTATTAGTACTAATAACTAATATTTGAATGCAGCGAAGTTTTGTGAAACGCAATATTAGGGTACTAATATTAGCGGACTAATAACTAATAATTAGTTATTAGTTATTAGTAGATTTTTATGAAACCGGGCCCAGGGACGTAAAAAATCGACCATCTCCGATTTGGCTGAAATTAACATATATTGTAGGGTAATATGAGTGCAGAAAAATGTATCGAGGATTTGTCCCGCGGCGGCTTGGTTTTTGAGATATAGCCTCTTGAAGTGGACCCACTCGGAAAATTTTCGAAAATTCGGCCGTTTTTGCGGGAAAGCCTATACCTCAGCCCACATAGCGCCCTAACTCTAAAAACTTTCACAAAGTATACCCAATATATGTGGCTCAACGCACAAGTTTTGAAATTCTAGTAGCCTCTCCACATCCGTCTAGTAAACCATATATACCGCAAAATTTTAGTTTTTTGCTGATCTCAATTTTGCATATTTTGCATCACCGCCTCTTCCATGAGTAACTTTCACTATGGACCTTACTATGAGAATAAGGCCGCACATATATCTCATAACCATGAAAAATTTTAGCCAAATCGAACTGCGACCAATAGGTCAAATAATGAGCCAAATATGGTGCATTACCTGCAGTGCGACAGTGAGTCGAAGTAAAGTGTCTCAAAATAAGCTGGTACTTATTGCGGTTGGGCTCGTTTTTTGTTTTGCATTTATACGCATATATGTTGGGCTGTATCTTACTAATGATAAAATTTTACGAAATTCTCTCTGGTAGTCAAATTAACGACTTGTTTTCTCAAAAATACCAAAAGCTGTACGTATTTTTCAATGTTGCCATATAATACCGCCGTTCCTGTTACAGTTTTACGAAAAACGACAAAATAAGCATAATACCCTTAGTCTAGTCTGTATATGTGCATATTTTTTTAAAAAAAATTGCACAATTAGTCAGTCATTGTCAACTCAAAAATGCGGGTGTTAGCTATTACAAATTACGTCTATGCAACTAAGGTCACTTCATGCTTTATTTAGCACGTTTGGTCATCATTTAGGAATCCTAAAATATCATGGCGCCCACCCCCCCTCTTCCGGTTGTTGGGTTTGTAGGGCTTTTCATTCCATCCCTCGCTCTTACTAGTAAAATTGCGGCGCATCACCCAACATGACTTTCCATGCTTCGCTCCTATTGCTTAGACATAGGCCAAAGCCTAAGTCCAAGCAAAAGCCAAAGCCTACGCCCAAGCTCAAGCCCAAGCCTAAGCCCAGGCCCAAGCCTAAGTCTAAGCCTGAGCCCAGGCCTAAGCCTAACCTAAACCTAAGCCCAAGCCTAGGCCTAGGGAAGGAGGAAGTATATACAAAAATTTTCAATAAATTAGCCAATAGCATAAAATAGCGTCTAGATACCTCAATAGCACCCTCAGGTGCTATAAGCGCTATCCAAGATTAGCATAACTATATAAAGCAAAATTAACACAAACACCAATAGGCCGGCGCAGCTCAGCTGATAGAGCGTTATGCTAGGAAACTAGCGATGGCTGGTTAGAATCCCTCTTGGCCATTTTTCTGTAGAAGTTCACCCATATTTAAAAAATAGCGCATTATAGCACTTTCGATAGCGCTTATAGCGCAAATAGAACTCACAAAAAGCGCTATAGCGCAAATAGCTCATAGCAAATTTGATAGCGCTTACAGCGCAAATAGCGCATGTAAAAAGCGCTATAGCACGAAATGTGCTATTTCGTGTTCGCTACCTTTATGTGATTGTAACTAAATCAATTTTGTAGTAACTTTTGTTTGTATATTATAGTATATGCTTGTGTTGAAAGAAAGAGGAGGCCCCAATTTGGAAAGAAATGGAGGCGCCGGGAATCGAACCCGGGCCGCCTGCTTCGAAGTCAAGCATGCTACCACTACACCACAGCCCCCGAGTCTCATAGGCCCTAATTCTCATTTACAACAGGGTCCCCCCTTCGAACATCGGTGCGACCCTGCAACGATACTCGGTCGATACTCATGCTCCCGGGGCGAACCCAATGCCTCAAGGGCGGAGCAAGTTCACACGTAGGCCTCCAAGCCTATAGTCACATCACACTTTGGGTTTCCTGGCTTACCCGCAACCACAGGGTTTCTCGATCGACCCAGAACGGTTCCCAACCAATCCCGAGGGTTTTAACCGGCTCACCCTTAACCGAAACCGAGTGTTTTCTCCGGCTCACCCCTAATCGAAACCGAGAGGGTTTTCTCCGGTTCACCCCTAACCGAAACCAAGGGTTTTTCGATTACCCTTAACCGAGGGACCACATAAGACAAACTATGTACACAGTCATAGCACACAGCACGAGTATCGTAAGGGTTGAAGTGCCAACCTCAACCCAGGGCATGGGGCTCCTAACCCACCTCCGAAAACGGTTCGGGGATAAGGCTGGCCTGAGGACCCGGCCCTATCCTCTCCGTCCTGTCACGGTCGCCACTATGTTGAAAGAAAGAGGAGGCCCCAATTTAGAAAGAAATGGAGGCGCCGGAAATCGAACCCGGGCCGCCTGCTTCGAAGTCAAGCATGCTACCACTACACCACGCTACCACAGCCCCCGAGTCGCATAGACCCTAATTCTCATTTACAACACTTGCACAAAGATATTTTAGAATTCCTAAATGATGACCAAATAAAAACATAATCAAACAACAACAACAAACACAAACAACAAACAACAATAAATAAATATAAACCTTAGTTGCATAGACGTAATTTGTAATAGCTAACACCCGCAATTTTGAGTTGACAATGACTGACTAATTGTGCAATTTTGTTTACAAACAAGCTCTTCTGCTGAGTGAGGAGTGGTTAAAATGTGAGGCTTGAGTGTCAATATTCCACAGGAAATATAAAACGCGGCCATTATTTGTGGATAAAAGACTAGTAAATCTCGATATATGTACACATCTACTGCTGATTAGCTCCAAACTCTTGCTGGTGAACTGCGAACTCAACAAACACGTCTGTTGAGTGAGAAATTTTTTTTATAGCCGTCGGGGTGTCAATATTGAGCCTCTGCGGTAACCTTTCGACAATAGGAAATTTAATTGTTTAATTACAGATCAGCTACTGTGTTGCGAAAAAAATAATTGTAGTTAATATTGTATTTTACAAATCAATATGCGCGCCAAAATGAAACATGATTTTGAAAAAATAAAAAAATTTCTCGATTGGGAGTCGAACCCCAGATCTGTGGCACCGAGAGGGAGAATCAATCCGCTAGACCATCGAGTTACGTTGTTAGCTGGCGAAGAATTGGCATTAATGCGCATGATCTGTCATACTACTACCAACTATGTAATTACCCGTCAATGTATCATACCGGACTCGCAACAGGTGCACTATACGTAACGATGTTTCGTCGAAGTTTGCAATCACTAAAAAAACGTAAATAGTCGATTGTTACAGATCAATAATAATACGTAAGGCTTACGTAAGTATGTCTTCTGCTGCCTTTCGTCTTCTGCAATTAATTTTATTTAGAGTCAGCCAGTTCAAGCCCGGTTGGCTCAGATGGAAAAGCGTCCTATCTTTACTGAGCATCTGATTGCAAATCAGAATCACCCTGGGCAACCTGTTTTGATTTCGCAAGTTTGGCTTTATATCTTTCGAAACTGGAATTATTCAGTCAGACTGAAGGCTACCTACCTGCCTCAACAGTGTAATTTAACGTAGGAAAATCGACCTACCCGAAATTACACAGAAATTTGAGAATCTGAATATAGTATATACGCGGCCCCTGAGGGGGCCGGGGGCCGCGTAAAAATATGCACATATACAGACTAGACTACCGGTATTATGCTTATTTTGTCGTTTTTCGTAAAACTGTAACAGGAATGGCGGTATTATGTGGCAACATTGAAAAATCCGTACAGCTTTTGTTATTTTTGAGAAAACAAGTCGTTAGTTTGACTATCAGAGAGCATTTCGTTAAATTTTATCATTAGTAAAATACAGCCCAAGATATATGCGTATAAATGCAAAACAAAAGACGAGCCCAACCGCAATAAGTACCAGCTTATTTTGAGACACTTTACTTGGACTCACTGTCGCACTGCAGATAATGCTCCATATTTGGCTCATTATTTGACCTATTGGTTGCAGTTCGATTTGGCTAAAATTTTGCATGGTTATGAGATATAAATGGGGCCTTATTCTCATAGTAAGGGACATAGTGAAAGTTACTCATGGGACAGGCGGTGATGCAAAATATGCAAAATTCAGATCAGCAAAAAACTAAAATTTTGCGGTAAGTATGGTTTACTAGACGGATGTGGAGAGACTATGTACTAGAATTTAAAAACTTGTGCGTTGAGCCACATATATTGGTTATACTTTGTGAAAGTTTTGAAAGCTAGGGCGCTATGTGGGCTGAGGTATAGGCTTTCCCGCAAAAACGGTAAAATTTTCGAAAATTTTCCGAGTGGGTCAACTTCAAGAGGCTATATCTCAAAAACCAAGCCACCGCGGGGCAAATCCTTGATACATTTTTCTGCACTCATATTACCCTATAATATATATCAATTTCAGCCAAATCGGAGATGGTCGATTTTTTACGTCCCTGGTAGGGTCGACGCTTACAGAACATGCGTCTTAATACAATGCTAGTCTGCTGGGCTAAAAAAGTCGAGCGCATCGCTACGAAAAATATGTGCTGATAATCGTCTGCATGCTCTGACGAAGCAATACGAAGCAGTAAGTTGGGTTGTTGCCGGATTGTAGCTGCTTGCTTGACATTCTCCAGCAGAAAAGTGTCTGGTGTGAGCCAATGTGAAGACTATTGTTGTGCAGTGGCACGTGGTTTGCGTGAGTGTGGCAGTGGTGGCACCTAATTCGTCTAATGGCCGCATTAATGATTCATCATCCGCATTCCTCTGGCCAGACAACAATGGACACATTGCTGTGATGACGTGGCACTGGCACGGGTCACCTGTCCTCTTCACTAGACTTGTTCTTATGCTCATCCCTTTCCTTTGTCTTTAAGCAGTTTCAAAAAAACTGCGCGACGAAATGATTTAAATTGTGGCGCAAAAGAAGCTGAGCTAAAGTACAGTTCTTCGAACAAAAATTAGACGAAACTATTTTATGAATGCGCCGCAATAGCTGACCGACAACTGTCTTTGTCCCTATGTTCTCTGGACTTTGTGGTGTTTGCACATTTGCCATGAGGAGTACTGTGTGCAGCATCGTGTGTGTGTGTGTGTGTGTGTGTGTGTGTGTGTGTGTGTGTGTGTGTTGTGTGATTTTATACTCAAAAAAATTTTCAGCTCAACTATTGTCAGATCCATTGACGTACCTAAGAAATTTATACCTTCCTTGTTGACAAACTGTGAAAACAAACTGAATTTGGAAGTTTAAAAAATGACTGAAGCAAGGGGCGCCGAGAATCGAACTCGGGTTTGTTGTATCTCGTCGAGCAGCGCATACCATTGCCTGGCTCTGGCTCACCCTGATGCTCCTCATCACAACACCATCTATACTGTACTGAGTGTACTGGCGTGCGAACACTGCCACCCTAAACAACACCAGCAGCCATCGGGTGGCACATGGCATGTTGGGGTGGTGCTTGAATAGGTGCTCGGATGTACCAGAGACCACGGACAACACTGCACTGGCTGTCAGAAATTAGACGGTAATTACTTGCTCAGAAAACTGACATGATGGCTAAATTACTGGCTGCCCCCGACAATTGGCCTCATTAAATACAAACACATCCCCCTCACACACACATACACACACACATACATACACACACGCACACACACACACGCACACGATGCTGCACACAGTACTCCTCATGGCAAATGTGCAAACACCACAAAGTCCAGAGAACATAGGGACAAAGACAGTTGTCGGTCAGCTATTGCGGCGCATTCATAAAATAATTTCGTCTAATTTTTGTTCGAAGAACTGTACTTTAGCTCAGCTTCTTTTGCGCCACAATTTAAATAATTTTGTCGCGCAGTTTTTTTGAAACTGCTTTTAAAGACAAAGGAAAGGGATGAAAGAACAAGTCTAGTGAAGAGGACAGGTGACCCGTGCCAGTGCCCCGTCATCACAGCAATGTGTCCATTGTTGTCTGGCCAGAGGAATGCGGATGATGAATCATTAATGCGGCCATTAGACGAATTAGGTGCCACCACTGCCACACTCACGCAAACCACGTGCCACTGCACAACAATAGTCTTCACACTGGCTCACACCAGACACTTTGCTGCAGAATGTCAAGCAAGTAGCTACAATCCGGCAACAACCCAACTTACTGCTTCGTATTGCTTCGTCAAAGCATGCAGACGATTATCAGCACATATTTTCCGTAGCGATGCGCTCGACTTTTTTAGCCCAGCAGACTAGTATTAAGACGCATGTTCTGTAAGCGTCGACCCTACCAGGGACGTAAAAAATCGACCATCTCCGATTTGGCTGAAATTGATATATATTATAGAGTAATATGAGTGCAGAAAAATGTATCCAGGATTTGCCCCGCGGTGGCTTGGTTTTTGAGATATAGCCTCTTGAAGTTGACCCACTCGGAAAATTTTCGAAAATTTTACCGTTTTTGCGGGAAAGCCTATACCTCAGCCCACATAGCGCCCTAGCTTTCAAAACTTACACAAAGTATACCCAATATATGTGGCTCAACGCACAAGTTTTTAAATTCTAGTACATAGTCTCTCCACATCCGTCTAGTAAACCATACTTACCGCAAAATTTTAGTTTTTTGCTGATCTGAATTTTGCATATTTTGCATCACCGCCTGTCCCATGAGTAACTTTCACTATGTCCCTTACTATGAGAATAAGGCCCCATTTATATCTCATAACCATGCAAAATTTTAGCCAAATCGAACTGCAACCAATAGGTCAAATAATGAGCCAAATATGGATCATTATCTGCAGTGCGACAGTGAGTCCAAGTAAAGTGTCTCAAAATAAGCTGGTACTTATTGCGGTTGGGCTCGTCTTTTGTTTTGCATTTATACGCATATATCTTGGGCTGTATTTTACTAATGATAAAATTTAACGAAATGCTCTCTGATAGTCAAACTAACGACTTGTTTTCTCAAAAATAACAAAAGCTGTACGGATTTTTCAATGTTGCCACATAATACCGCCATTCCTGTTACAGTTTTACGAAAAACGACAAAATAAGCATAATACCGGTAGTCTAGTCTGTATATGTGCATATTTTTACGGGCCGGCCCTCAGGGGCCGCGTAATACTATATTCAGATTCTCAAATTTCTGTGTAATTCGGGTAGGTCGATTTTCCTACGTTAAATTACACTGTTGAGGCAGGAGGTAGCCTCAGTCTGACTGAATAATTCCAGTTTCGAAAGATATAAAGCCAAACTTGCGAAATCAAAACAGGTTGCCCAGGGTGATTCTGATTTGCAATCAGATGCTCAGTAAAGATAGGACGCTTTTCCATCTGAGCCAACCGGGCTTGAACTGGCTGACTCTAAATAAAATTAATTGCAGAAGACGAAAGGCAGCAGAAGACATACTTACGTAAGCCTTACGTATTATTATTGATCTGTAACAATCGACTATTTACGTTTTTTTAGTGATTGCAAACTTCGACGAAACATCGTTACGTATAGTGCACCTGTTGCGAGTCCGGTATGACACATTGACGGGTAATTACATAGTTGGTAGTAGTATGACAGATCATGCGCATTAATGCCAATTCTTCGCCAGCTAACAACGTAATCGATGGTCTAGCGGATTGATTCTCCCTCTGGTGCAAATTGGGGTACTCCCAATCGAGAAATTTTTTTATTTTTTCAAAATCATGTTTCATTTTGGCGCGCATATTGATTTGTAAAATACAATATTAACTACAATTATTTTTTTCGCAACACAGTAGCTGATCTGTAATTAAACAATTAAATTTCCTATTGTCGAAAGGTTACCACAGAGGCTCAATATTGACACCCCGACGGCTATAAAAAAAATTTCTCACTCAACAGACGTGTTTGTTGAGTTCGCAGTTCACCAGCAAGAGTTCGGAGCTAATCAGCAGTAGATGTGTACATATATCGAGATTTACTAGTCTTTTATCCACAAATAATGGCCGCGTTTTATATTTCCTGTGGAATATTGACACTCAAGCCTCACATTTTAACCAGTCCTCACTCAGCAGAAGAGCTTGTTTGTAAACAAAATTGCACAATTAGTCAGTCATTGTCAACTCAAAAATACGGGTGTTAGCTATTACAAATTACGTCTATGCAACTAAGGTTTATATTTATTTTTTGTTGTTTGTTGTTTGTGTTTGTTGTTGTTGTTTGTTTATGTTTTTATTTTGTCATCATTTAGGAATCCTAAAATATCTTTGTGCAAGTGTTGTAAATGAGAATTAGGGTCTATGAGACTCGGGGGCTGTGGTAGTGTGGTGTAGTGGTAGCATGCTTGACTTCGAAGCAGGCGGCCCGGGTTCGATTTCCGGCGCCTCCATTTCTTTCTAAATTGGGGCCTGCTCTTTCTTTCAACATAGTGGCGACCGTGACAGGACGGAGAGGATAGGGCCGGTCCTCAGGCCAGCCTTATCCCCGAACCGTTTTCGGAGGTGGGTTAGGAGCCGCATGCCCTGGGTTGAGGTTGGCACTTCAACCCTTACGGTACTCGTGCTGTGTGCTGCATGACTGTGTAGACAGTTTGTCTTATGTAGTCCCTCGGTTAAGGGTAATGGAAAAACCCTTGGTTTCGGTTAGGGGTGAACCGGAGAAAACCCTCTCGGTTTCGATTAGGGGTGAGCCGGAGAAAACCCTCGGTTTCGGTTAAGGGTGAGCCGGTTAAAACCCTCGGTATTGGTTGGGAATCGTTCTGGGTCGATCGAGAAACCCTGTGGTTGCGGGTAAGCCAGGAAACCCAAGAGTGTGATGTGACTGTAGGCTTGAAGGCCTACGTGTGAACTGCTCCGCCCTTGAGGCATTGGGTTCGCCCCGGGAGCATGAGTATCGACCGAGTATCGTTGCAGGGTCGCACCGATGTTCGAAGGGGGGACCCTGTTGTAAATGAGAATTAGGTCCTATGAGACTCGGGGGCTGTGGTGTAGTGGTAGCATGCTTGATTTCGAAGCAAGCGGCCCAGGTTCGATTCCCGGCGCCTCCATTTCTTACTAAATTGGGGCCTCCTCTTTCTTTCAACACAAGCATATACTATAATATACAAACAAAATTTACTGCAAATTTGATTTAGTTACAATCACATAAGGGTAACGAACGCGTGTAAGCGAACACGAAATAGCACATCTCGTGCTATAGCGCTTTTTACATGCGCTATTTGCGCTGTAAGCGCTATCAAATTTGCTATGAGCTATTTGCGCTATAGCGCTTTTTGTGAGTTCTATTTGCGCTATAAGCGCTATCGAAGGTGCTATAATGCGCTATTTTTTAAATATGGGTGAACTTCTACAGAAAAATGGCCAAGAGGGATTTTAACCAGCCATCGCTAGTTTCCTAGCATAACGCTCTATCAGCTGAGCTGCGCCGGCCTATTGGTGTTTGTGTTAATTTTTCTTTATATAGTTATGCTAATCTTGGATAGCGCTTATAGCACCTGAGGGTGCCATTGAGGTATCTAGACGCTATTTCATGCTATTGGCTAATTTATTGAAAATTTTTGTACTTCCTCCTTCCCTAGGCCTAGGTCAGGGGTTCGGCTTGGACTTAGGTTTAGGTTAGGCTTAGGCCTTGGCTTAGGCTTAGAATTAGGCTTGGGCCTGGGCTTAGGTTTGGGCTTGAGCTTGGGCGTAGGCTTTGGCTTTTGCTTGGACTCTGGCTTTGGCCTATGCCTAAGCAATAGGAGCGAAGCATGGAAAGTCATGTTGGGTGATGCGCCGCAATTTTACTAAAAAGAGCGAGGGATGGAATGAAAAGCCCTACAAACCCAACAACCTGAAGAGGGGGGGGGTGGGCGCCATGATATTTTAGGACTCCTAAATGATGACCAAACGTGCTAAATAAAGCATGAAGTGACCTTAGTTGCATAGACGTAATTTGTAATAGCTAACACCCGCATTTTTGAGTTGACAATGACTGACTAATTGTGCAATTTTTTTAAAAAAATATGCACATATACAGACTAGACTAAGAGTATTATGCTTATTTTGTCGTTTTTCGTAAAACTGTAACAGGAACGGCGGTATTATGTGGCAACATTGAAAAATACGTACAGCTTTTGGTATTTTTGAGAAAACAAGTCGTTAATTTGACTACCAGAGAGAATTTCGTTAAATTTTATCATTAGTAAGATACAGCCCAAGATATATACGTATAAATGCAAAACAAAAAACGAGCCCAACCGCAATAAGTACCAGCTTATTTTGAGACACTTTACTTCGACTCACTGTCGCACTGCAGGTAATGCACCATATTTGGCTCATTATTTGACCTATTGGTCGCAGTTCGGTTTGGCTAAATTTTTTCATGGTCATGAAATATATGTGCGGCCTTATTCTCATAGTAAGGGCCATAGTGAAAGTTACTCATGGAAGAGGCGGTGATGCAAAATATGCAAAATTGAGATCAGCAAAAAACTAAAATTTTGCGGTATATATGGTTTACTAGACGGATGTGGAGAGGCTACTAGAATTTCAAAACTTGTGCGTTGAGCCACATATATTGGGTATACTTTGTGAAAGTATTGAGAGTTAGGGCGCTATGTGGGCTGAGGTATAGGCTTTCCCGCTAAAAACGGCCGAATTTTCGAAAATTTTCCGAGTGGGTCAACTCCAAGAGGCTATATCTCAAAAACCAAGCCGCCGCGGGACAAATCCTCGATACATTTTTCTGCACTCATATTACCCTACAATATATGTTAATTTCAGCCAAACCGGAGATGGTCGATTTTTTACGTCCCTGGGGTGCGTAACAAGAGTCGATCCTTACAGAACATGCGTCTTAAGACACGTTCTCACTCAGAATCCAGCTTTTTCCAGATAGCTTTCGCAGTCCAAAAAATCTACTTTCTCCGATCGGGCTCAAGTTTTGTCCAAACATTGAATCGCATAACTTATTAAGCTATGCAAAGTTTTAGCTCCCGAAATTGACCTTGGCGGGAAATACGACCTTTCAAAAATTGACATTTCGAGTGAAAAATCGATGTCTGAGTTAACTTTTTTACTTCTTTATAAAAATTTATTTAAGCAAGTTTGGATGATGAATAGATTGTCCTAGGTGTCTGAATGAATAGATTGTCCAAAATAAGTTAAAAAATTCAAATCTCTGAAGTTATTTTTGCTGTAAAGTGCAAAAAATGCAAAAATTTTGGCCATTATTTCAAAAAATGCTATTTTCGCTAAAACAAATTTTGCCCCCAAACTATACCCGGAATCCCCACTTCCGTAAATGTTAAAACGGAATCTAAGACGTTTTTATAAGCTCTAAAACATATCAAAAAATAGCATAATCGAATAATCTTCCGGGGCTCAAAAATGCCACAAACTGAAACTTTGCACGTACTGGCTGGTGACTACCTCTGACTTAGTTGGACAGTCCTGTTTGGACAGTGATACACTGATTTTATGCGACAAATTGCAAATGTACGTGCGTACCATGGACCCAGGTATAATGCCATATCGTTAGTTTCATTGGTGAATGTATGTATCTGATACACTAGTTAAATTAAGTTTTGTCAGCTAACTAAACTCGTGCGATAAAAACACAAAAATCTCACTATTTCGTTCAATAATACTGTTTTTATTTATCCTTTGTGCCGGTAAAGTTATCACAATTATTATATGTTTTTATAACCCTTAAATTATACCTAAAACCAAGCTATATCAATTAATTTTTTGTGTGTCAAAAATGGCAGCAACAATAGCTCATGCGTTTTTGCGTTTATGACTAAAGACACCAAGTCCAGGCAAAGATCAATTGTTGAATCTAAATTTTTTAGCCCAATTATTATATAAATAAATAAAACATTTTTTATTAATATTCATTTTATTTTCACTTTGCAGGGTAGCGATATGAATCTTGAAAATCATTTCTGTGACACTAGTTTTCACAATAAACACCTAAATCTGGTTTCCAAGTCTGCAGCAACTGATATTCATGAGTCCAGTTGTGTTTGACAAGGGCTTGAAAGTTTATATATGCGTGTGCGACTCCAATAGATACCCTGTGATTGTTGGGAGGGCATATTAGCACTTGCTTTCCTCGTTTACCAAGGGAATCTATTATTGAGTCTGAAATCTTGTTCATAACATTTTGTTTAAAAAACTGCGTGGATTTTGTTTGTTTACGTATATACCCTTATTTTGTTTGTATATTTGAATTCACACAATAAAAAACAAAGGACAAAGTATTATTCCAAAATTTGTCAGGTTATGTAATCGGTGATACTACAGCATCGTTTGAATAATCACAAAGAATTTTGTAAATTCAAAACAGTTTCATTATGTCATTTCAAAACGCAATATGCTTTTTGCTAGCTAATTACGCAACTTGTTTAAGGGGGTAGTGTCGCGAAAGCAGTTTTGCTCATAGGTTGCAAAAAGAGATCTTTTGCTTTGAACTTGTACGTTCACTGAGAAACTAGTCCAATGCTATACTGTGTTAAATAACTACTACCAGACACTAGACTACCAACATCTACCAATATCTTGAACCAATCACAGATTGTAAGCCAGACATCACACAATAAGGACATGAAAATTCAAAAAATTCAGCCAGTTATCAGATTGGCCAGCTTGTGAAGTACACATAACGTCTCGACGCACAGTTTTTTGCCACAAATAAGAAAAAAGAAAAATAAAGGTTCGTTTTTCTTTTGATTTTAAAATATGCGTCTAAATTTTTCACAATATATCATTATTGCTGTGAGTACTTCACTGTTTACGCACAGTTTCACAGTTCGAACAGGTATTACTCCGCAACCACTCAAGCAATTTGCACTAAATTTTGTGTGCATAAACTACAACATATGTCCTTTTAGTCTATGTAAACAAATTAAACAAATAAGTTGATAATTGTGACGAAAAAATCGTATGTGATTAGGTTTTCAAAACGTCATTTTTCCGACTTTGCGATGTCACTGCAAACAGTATACTGCATCACTTTTAATGAAACTTGGCGAAAATACTTGCCTCAACATATATTTTCAAAATAAATAAAGAACGAAGTCTTATTTTTTTCTAAAAATGTTTTACAGTTAAACGCAAAGTCGACTGCTTTCGCGACACTACCCCCTTAAAACGTCAGAAATTGTTTGTTCAGTCAAATCGTCAACAGTACTCACGTTTGGATCGTCAACGAATAAGTCGTCTGTTGCTTCATCAATTTCGTTATTTTCTACAATTATGTTATCAGTGTTTTCAATTTCTCGTTGTCCTCGCCCGAACTTTCTTACCGTTGAACTCCAGTATGAGGCAATTTGTTGCCACGATAAACAGTCATTTGGTGCAAATAAATGTTTCCCAGATTCGGGGTCTTTTACAGGCCGCATCAAAGCAGCAATGTTCCAGGCATCAAATATTTTACCTCTCGAGTTACCTTCGTTCAATTTGTTAATTAACAAGCGCTTCTGCTGAATGAGAAAGGGTTAGATTGCGAGGTCTGAGTGTGACTATTTCAGCGGAAATATTACACGCGGCAACTTATTGTAGATAAAATGATTTAACTCCAAAATTCTGCACACATGCACTGCTGAGTAGCTCCGAAGTTTTTCCAACAACAAAATGTGGTAATTGTAACAGTAAACACGTTTGGAAGTCAAAAACTTAATTGAAGTTGAGGTTTTAAAAAGATAAAGGTCTTTTAAAAAGATAAAGTTAATTTTAATAAAAATAATAATTCACCGAGATTTGAACCCGGATCCACGGAGTACAAATCCAGAGTGCTCACCAATACACTATGAGACCCCTGGTCAGATGATGTTAATTTTTACTATTGAAAGTTCTGCATGCGTTTGTCAGAAAATCATGAAGTGTATACATAGATGAACACTGTAGTACCACAAATTTTCTGCAATATATAGGTAATTTAGGTAATTGTTTTTCAATCTTAAGCTATTATACTTTTGTAGGACATTTCTTGTTAGGCTTGTGTACTTTTATACGACTGTTTCATTGCTGCTGAAAGTCATTGTTTAATCAACGAGAAACGTTAACCCGGTTGGCTCAGTTGGTAAGTGCTGCGCGCATTTACTGAGCACCTGATTTCGGATCAGAATATCGGTGGTTAGATTCCACCCCGGAGCTGCACCTTTTGTTTGCGGTTGTTCTGCATACATTAAGGACTGAACTGCTGCTATGTTGTAAGTGAGATTTAGGGCCTATGAGACTTGGGGGCTGTGGTGTAGTGGTAGCATGCTTGACTTCGAAGCAGGCGGCCCGGGTTCGATTCCCGGCGCCTCCATTTCTTTCATTCTTTCTAAATTGGGGCATCCTCTTTCTATTCAACATAGTGGCGACCGTGACAGGACGGAGAGGATAGAGCCGGGTTCTCAGGACAGCCTTATCCCCGAACCGTCTTCGGAGGTGGGTTAGGAGCCCCATGCCCTGGGTTGAGGTTGGCACTTCAACCCTTACGGTACTCGTGCTGTGTGCTTTATGAATGTGTCCGTCACGGCCTGGAGTATCTGTTTGCCCGTCAGCACGGTGGGTCGTGGGGCTTGAGTGGCCTCCAGGTATTGAGTTACGGCTCACTCCCACTCTTTTATATACTCCACCGGCTGCTGGGCAAAGTAGGCCTGCTGTCGTCGGAGGCGTTCCCGGACTTGTTGGACCCGCCTGTAGTCCATGTACCCCGTCATGGGGCAATCTTCATGTTGGTTCCAATAGCACCCATGGAATTGGAGGACTACTGGCTGCTGACGACCGGGGCAGGAGTGCACATACCCGTTCACCGGGAACTTACTAGCACCATCATGAAATACTTTTTGGCCACCGTTGAAGCAATATTCTGATGGTTGAATTCTGATGGCGTTGAAGTATTCTGATGGTGTGCCGTACCCCGGTGGAACGGAAGGCATCCTCCTCGAGTCGCATCCGCATCAGCTCCAGCCACTTCAACTCCTTGTGGCAGAGTGTGTAGCCGGGGGTCCTTCTGAAGGTCTTCTCCAGGGCAGCGGGGTCACCATCCTCGCCAATGCCAGCCTCTGGTTCCCACACGTGGTATATGCCAGTGGGCATGGCCTGGCACAGGCTCCACAGGTACAGGCTATTGGCGTCGTAACCCAGTACCATCTTGTGTTGTAAATGAGAATTAGGGCCTATGAGACTCGGGGGCTGTGGTGTAGTGGTTAGCATGCTTGACTTCGAAGCAGGCGGCCCGGGTTCGATTCCCGGCGCCCCCATTTCTTTCATTCTTTCTAAATTGGGGCATCCTCTTTTTATTCAACATTCTGGCGACCGTGACAGGACGGAGAGGATAGGGCCGGGTCCTCAGGACAGCCTTATCCCCGAACTGTCTTCGGAGGTGGGTTAGGAGCCCCATGCCCTGGGTTGAGGTTGGCACTTCAACCCTTACGGTACTCGCGCTGTGTGCAGTGTGACTGTGTACATAGTCTCTTTCTTGTGTGGTCGTTTCGGTTAGGAGTGAACCGGAGAAAACCCTCGGTTTCGGTTAAGGGTGAGCCGGTTAAAACCCTCGGTATTGATTGGGAATCGTTCTGGGTTGATCGAGAAACCCTGTGGTTGCGGGTAAGCCAGGAAACCCAAGAGTGTGGTGTGACTGAAGTAGGCTTGGAGGCCTACGTGTGAATGTGCTCCGCCCTTGAGGCATCGGGTTCGCCCCGGGAGCATGAGTATCGACCGAGTATCGTTGCAGGGTCGCAACGATGTTCGAAGGGGGGACCCTGTTGTAAGTGAGATTTAGGGCCTATGAGACTTGGGGGCTGTGGTGTAGTGGTAGCATGCTTGACTTCGAAGCAGGCGGCCCGGGTTCGATTCCCGGCGCCTCCATTTCTTTCATTCTTTCTAAATTGGGGCATCCTCTTTCTATTCAACATAGTGGCGACCGTGACAGGACGGAGAGGATAGAGCCGGGTTCTCAGGACAGCCTTATCCCCGAACCGTCTTCGGAGGTGGGTTAGGAGCCCCATGCCCTGGGTTGAGGTTGGCACTTCAACCCTTACGGTACTCGTGCTGTGTGCTTTATGAATGTGTCCGTCACGGCCTGGAGTATCTGTTTGCCCGTCAGCACGGTGGGTCGTGGGGCTTGAGTGGCCTCCAGGTATTGAGTTACGGCTCACTCCCACTCTTTTATATACTCCACCGGCTGCTGGGCAAAGTAGGCCTGCTGTCGTCGGAGGCGTTCCCGGACTTGTTGGACCCGCCTGTAGTCCATGTACCCCGTCATGGGGCAATCTTCATGTTGGTTCCAATAGCACCCATGGAATTGGAGGACTACTGGCTGCTGACGACCGGGGCAGGAGTGCACATACCCGTTCACCGGGAACTTACTAGCACCATCATGAAATACTTTTTGGCCACCGTTGAAGCAATATTCTGATGGTTGAATTCTGATGGCGTTGAAGTATTCTGATGGTGTGCCGTACCCCGGTGGAACGGAAGGCATCCTCCTCGAGTCGCATCCGCATCAGCTCCAGCCACGTCAACTCCTTGTGGCAGAGTGTGTAGCCGGGGGTCCTTCTGAAGGTCTTCTCCAGGGCAGCGGGGTCACCATCCTCGCCAATGCCAGCCTCTGGTTCCCACACGTGGTATATGCCAGTGGGCATGGCCTGGCACAGGCTCCACAGGTACAGGCTATTGGCGTCGTAACCCAGTACCATCTTGTGTTGTAAATGAGAATTAGGGCCTATGAGACTCGGGGGCTGTGGTGTAGTGGTTAGCATGCTTGACTTCGAAGCAGGCGGCCCGGGTTCGATTCCCGGCGCCCCCATTTCTTTCATTCTTTCTAAATTGGGGCATCCTCTTTTTATTCAACATTCTGGCGACCGTGACAGGACGGAGAGGATAGGGCCGGGTCCTCAGGACAGCCTTATCCCCGAACTGTCTTCGGAGGTGGGTTAGGAGCCCCATGCCCTGGGTTGAGGTTGGCACTTCAACCCTTACGGTACTCGCGCTGTGTGCAGTGTGACTGTGTACATAGTCTCTTTCTTGTGTGGTCGTTTCGGTTAGGAGTGAACCGGAGAAAACCCTCGGTTTCGGTTAAGGGTGAGCCGGTTAAAACCCTCGGTATTGATTGGGAATCGTTCTGGGTTGATCGAGAAACCCTGTGGTTGCGGGTAAGCCAGGAAACCCAAGAGTGTGGTGTGACTGAAGTAGGCTTGGAGGCCTACGTGTGAATGTGCTCCGCCCTTGAGGCATCGGGTTCGCCCCGGGAGCATGAGTATCGACCGAGTATCGTTGCAGGGTCGCAACGATGTTCGAAGGGGGGACCCTGTTGTAAGTGAGATTTAGGGCCTATGAGACTTGGGGGCTGTGGTGTAGTGGTAGCATGCTTGACTTCGAAGCAGGCGGCCCGGGTTCGATTCCCGGCGCCTCCATTTCTTTCATTCTTTCTAAATTGGGGCATCCTCTTTCTATTCAACAGCTATATGGTGTGTGCAGAGAGCAGAGCAGAGCAGCGAAGTACCTGCCCTTTAATGTTAATTACAACTAGAACTTCTACCTACACAAATTAACGTCGGACTATCAAAATCTAAATATAAGTATATACGCGGCCCCTCAGGGGGCCGCGTAAAAACTGTCTGACATTTAAAGAGAATATTGTGCGTGAGGGTGGTTTTCTGAATGCGTATACCAGTGACCCAAATTTAAAAATCAAGCGTATTTGAACGCAGTGACACCGCTTTGGTTTAGTTTTCGTGAACCGAATTTGCTGAAACATTGATTCATTCGTTATCCAATTCGCCAACAACTTAAATCAAGAGGAATGTCTTTATTCGAACCGACTTAAAGGAGGGAGCTTAAAAATGCTATACATATGTAGATAATGCAAGCAACTTTTCATTATTTTTACCCATTTTCTTAAACTAAAGGCATTTAGTCTGTATTTTTAAAACCTTTAAAAGTGCAAATGAAAAAGTAAAATTAATTGTATTTGTAGATATTGTGAAATGTATGTGTCAAATGTATGTAAAGTTTTTTGCAGTAAATACTTTTTCAACAAGCACTTTTGTTGAAGAGAATTGTATTTTGTGTTGTGAGTGCAGGGCCCTGGCCTCTTTGACTTAGCCCTTTTTGTACTTCAACTGTCAGTGAGCTTAGATTCACGTTCGTTGCTATAGCAACAAGCGCGCAATTAAGCCAAAAAGGCGCATATTTTGCAGTTACTGTACAAACCTAAATTCGGTCTAAAAAAGTAGTTTAATTATATTCTAATCAAGTTTTGAGCTGTATTCTAAAAGGGGACATTTTAATTCGAGCCTAAAACGGAAAGTTTAGATTGATCTAAAAAGAATGCAATGCAAGCTAGCCGGTTGGCTTGGGGAAAAATGGTGACGTCGGTCGGGGTTAAATTATTGGGGGAAAATTTGTGGGTTTTGATATGGAATAATTCTGAGTTTTAGTAGACCGACGCTCTTGAGTTCGGGTCCAAATATACTATTGTTCGGTTGTTTTGTGCGTTTTATACTGTGTTTCGCAATTCGTTCTGTTGCATAAAGTGTATAATTGACCAGGCTCTTTAATAAAGCCTTATTTTAGTTTTGCGTTTGCGTGTACTGGTCCAACGTTTAGTTGTGTGTTCGCGTTACTAGGGCCCGTAGAGTTATTACTTAGAGTGCTCCCGAACCTGAGTACTGAGCGAGTTCTAGATCTGTAGATTCGACGCTCTCAGCGTCAAGTTGTTGTACTGCGTGCTCTCCGGCACAGCTAGGCACCGGTCACGGATATTGAGATTAGCCCGCCAGCTCACGCGGATGACATAAGACCGGGGGCCGCAGTATAACATTTGTGTCAGAGGACAGTTAGTAATATTTTACCGTTTCGGTAAAATGTGGCGCGGCGTAGACTGATATGTTCAATACCAGTGCAATACTTCAGCATGAGCTATAAAACCAATTCCATTGTGGTTCAATGCTGCCGCTGATCTTAAAACCGTGCAGTTCCATACTGATTGCAATGCATTAGTCAACAGTCTTATGTCTTACCGAGCCTCATAGTACTCGGTTCATACTCATCCGCAACGGTGGTTGTTTGTCCTTTAGCACGTTGGAATTCATAGTTTATGTATGTATACACTGCACAAACTTAAGTCGTACTAAGCAAACTTTGTGTGCTAGTTGAATTATTACAAAATGCACAATGCTGTGCGCAAAATCTTGACTGTAATCACTAAGGTTTGCAGTTTGCACTGGGTAACGACAATCATTCTACCAGACATGGACACCCACAGACAAGCGAGATAGGTCGGTAACATCCACAGGGATATTTTCTGCAGGCAGAATTTTGGACCTATGTACAAGTTATGCTGAATCTGCTAGACCTAATCTGAGATTAGGCTTGGCCGATGTGGTGCTAGCAGAATATTTGACAAGGTACAGAGTCTAAATGCCATTGCTGTGCGCTGGAGTTGGCAACCGGTCAAAATTTTGTAATCCAACTAGTAAGTAGGCTATGTACACACATAGATTTGGCACGACTGACGACGTGCAGTGAAGCTGTTATAAACAATGCTGAACATATCATTACTTAAAACAGGGCGGATTTCACAAAGTTGGTTTTACTAAACCATGGTTTTACGTACGTTTTCATATGATTTGCACATAATTTCATTACGAAATATCGTTTGATTCGTTACGAATTTCCTAAATTTTCTTAATCCATGGTTTTAGCTCAGTTGAAATTTCAAACCTGCAGCATAACAGGTCTCTGTTTTGCTGAAATTTCAACTGGGCTAAAACCATGGTTTAAGAAATTCTAGAAAATTCGAGACGAATCAGGCGATATTTCGTAATGAAATTATGTGCTAATCATATAAAAACGTACGTAAAACCATGGTTTAGTAAAACCACCTTTGTGAAATCCACCCTTAATTTTTGAAATTTTTACATGTCAGTTTTAATGTGAACTTCATCGATAGGTTGAGTTGACATTGGATCCCCTTGCTAAAATTTACAAAATTGGGCATCGGCCTGATGATAACATTCTGTTGTTACGCCGCAGCTACGTGCTTTTCACACGTACTTTGTAAACGTTAATTATCAGCCTCCCTCCAGGCACTTTGTAGTGACACTATTTGGTAAACTACTACTCAGTTACACTTATGAGCTCACGAACGTTTCGATTATCGATTTGTTGTTTATAGGCATGCATAGCCAGACACATACGAATACACACGCTCACACACACACACATGTATCCGACAGGCAACTACTGTACCTGGATCAAACCACTGCATATCATTGCACTGAAATTGAGCATGATTTACATGCAAATTTTGTTTCAGTGCAGTGACAGAAATTAGTATGCACGGCCGCTGGCACGGCCGCGCAAAAAAACGGTCTCAAACAATTTGATTGAAAAACTTCCAATATTTAAAACTGATATTATTTTGAAGAAGGACGTACCTAATGTGAGTCAACCTGTTGCAATTGCGTTTGTGTATTGCGTTTTGAAATGAAATAATGAAACTGTTTTGAATTCACAAAATACTTTGTGATTATTCGAACGTGGCTGTAGTATCACCGATTACATAACCTGACAAATTTTGGAATAATACTTTGTCCTTTGTTTTTTATTGTGTGAATTCAAATATACAATCAAAATAAGGGTATATACGTAAACAAACAAAATCCACGCAGTTTTTTAAACAAAATGTTATGAACAAGATTTCAGACTCAATAATAGATTCCCTTGGTAAACGAGGAAAGCAAGTGCTAATATGCCCTCCCAACAATCACAGGGTATCTATTGGAGTCGCACACGCATATATAAACTTTCAAGCCCTTGTCAAACACAACTGGACTCATGAATATCAGTTGCTGCAGACTTGGAAACCAGATTTAGGTGTTTATTGTGAAAACTAGTGTCACAGAAATGATTTTCAAGATTCATATCGCTACCCTGCAAAGTGAAAATAAAATGAATATTAATAAAAAATGTTTTATTTATTTATATAATAATTGGGCTAAAAAATTTAGATTCAACAATTGATCTTTGCCTGGACTTGGTGTCTTTAGTCATAAACGCAAAAACGCATGAGCTATTGTTGCTGCCATTTTTGACACACAAAAAATTAATTGATATAGCTTGGTTTTAGGTATAATTTAAGGGTTATAAAAACATATAATAATTGTGATAACTTTACCGGCACAAAGGATAAATAAAAACAGTATTATTGAACGAAATAGTGAGATTTTTGTGTTTTTATCGCACGAGTTTAGTTAGCTGACAAAACTTAATTTAACTAGTGTATCAGATACATACGTTCACCAATGAAACTAACGATATGGCATTATACCTGGGTCCATGGTACGCACGTACATTTGCAATTTGTCGCATAAAATCAGTGTATCACTGTCCAAACAGGACTGTCCAACTAAGTCAGAGGTAGTCACCAGCCAGTACATGCAAAGTTTCAGTTTGTGGCATTTTTGAGCCCCGGAAGATTATTCGATTTTGCTATTTTTTGATATGTTTTAGAGCTGATAAAAACGTCTTAGATTCCGTTTTAACATTTACGGAAGTGGGGATTCCGGGTATAGTTTGGGGGCAAAATTTGTTTTAGCGAAAATAGCATTTTTTTGAAATAATGGCCAAAATCTTTGCATTTTTTGCACTTTACAGCAAAAATAACTTCAGAGATTTGAATTTTTCAACTTATTTTACACCTAGGACAATCTATTCATCATCCAAACTTGCTTAAATAAATTTTTATAAAGAAGTAAAAAAGTTAACTCAGACATCGATTTTTCACTCGAAATGTCAATTTTTGAACGGTCGTATTTCCCGCCAACATCAATTTCGGGAGCTAAAACTTTGCATAGCTTAATAAGTTATGCGATACAATGTTTGGACAAAATTTGAGCCCGATCGGAGAAAGCAGATTTTTTCGACTGCTAAAACCTTTCTCCATTTGCTGTGAGAACTGAGAACGTGTCGTAAAGCAAATAAATTTGTGCTCAAGTTTTGACAGCAGCACCCACAGGAGTCATTCTACTTTCTTAAAATTTTGTGTTTGACCATATTAAGCATTAGAATGCTGTAAAAATATCTTCACTGCTCCTTCATTACTGAGGCAATGAGGCAGAAGAATAGAGTACTTTTGACAAAAGGTATGTAACTTGAAAAATACAGCTATTCTACAAAAATACAACAAATGTTACAACCTTCATAGATGCTACTTGTGGCAAAACACTGAATTGTTACCATTCCTGATCACTCAGAACCACGACATCAAATTTACATAGGTAAACCTGAAAGTTGTCATGCTAGCTCAAAATTCAAATGGCCATATATACCTATTGACTTGGGGTGATTTATGAAAAGAAATATTTGGACACAGATTTAGTCTCACTAGTACCAAGAGTTAGTACCTATTACTGCAAACATCAGCTAATTCTTGACCAAACACTGAAAAACAATAAAGGGTGCTGAGTAAAGCGCAATTGAAACAAATTACGGCACGAGAGTATGGAAGATTTAATTGGTGCAATTTATTTGGGAAAGGAGGGTTGGTGTCAGATAGAGTTAGCAGTGAGCGAAGACGGCACATGCGGAGTCATTTGAATAACTATAACTGCTGTCAGGCATTGGGCATATTAGATTAGGCAGAGACAGGCAAGACACGCAGCGGGACACGGGATGGCTGGAATGAGCCAGAGCTAGGGCCAGAGGGCTAGTCAGCTAACGATCCACGGCACACGCACTGCACACCGCCCAGCCAACACTACACTAATCCATCCTAGCAAGAGCACGGGATGCCGGCTGCAATGAGCCAGAGCTAGGGCCAGAGGGCTAGTCAGCTAACGATCCACGGCACACGCACTGCACACCGCCCAGCCAACACTACACTAATCCATCCTAGCAAGAGCACGGGATGCTGGCTGGAATGAGCCAGAGCTAGGGCCAGAGGGCTAGTCAGCTAACGATCCACGGCACACGCACTGCACACCGCCCAGCCAACACAACACTAATCCATCCTAGCAAGAGCACGGGATGCCGGCTGCAATGAGCCAGAGCTAGGGCCAGAGGGCTAGTCAGCTAACGATCCACGGCACACGCACTGCACACCGCCCAGCCAACACTACACTAATCCATCCTAGCAAGAGCACGGGATGAAGGCTGCAATGAGCCAGAGCTAGGGCCAGAGGGCTAGTCAGCTAACGATCCACGGCACACGCACTGCACACCGCCCAGCCAACACTACACTAATCCATCCTAGCAAGAGCACGGGATGCTGGCTGCAATGAGCCAGAGCTAGGGCCAGAGGGCTAGTCAGCTAACGATCCACGGCACACGCACTGCACACCGCCCAGCCAACACTACACTAATCCATCCTAGCAAGAGCACGGGATGCCGGCTGCAATGAGCCAGAGCTAGGGCCAGAGGGCTAGTCAGCTAACGATCCACGGCACACGCACTGCACACCGCCCAGCCAACACTACACTAATCCATCCTAGCAAGAGCACGGGATGCTGGCTGGAATGAGCCAGAGCTAGGGCCAGAGGGCTAGTCAGCTAACGATCCACGGCACACGCACTGCACACCGCCCAGCCAACACTACACTAATCCATCCTAGCAAGAGCACGGGATGCCGGCTGCAATGAGCCAGAGCTAGGGCCAGAGGGCTAGTCAGCTAACGATCCACGGCACACGCACTGCACACCGCCCAGCCAACACTACACTAATCCATCCTAGCAAGAGCACGGGATGAAGGCTGCAATGAGCCAGAGCTAGGGCCAGAGGGCTAGTCAGCTAACGATCCACGGCACACGCACTGCACACCGCCCAGCCAACACTACACTAATCCATCCTAGCAAGAGCACGGGATGCCGGCTGCAATGAGCCAGAGCTAGGGCCAGAGGGCTAGTCAGCTAACGATCCACGGCACACGCACTGCACACCGCCCAGCCAACACTACACTAATCCATCCTAGCAAGAGCACGGGATGAAGGCTGCAATGAGCCAGAGCTGGGGGTGCGATGGCACACGCACTGCACAGGGCCCAGGCACACATCCATCCAGAAGGGGACGGATGTGGGTTGGAATGAGCCAGAGCTAGGGCCAGAGGGCTAGTCAGCTAACGATCCACGGCACACGCACTGCACACCGCCCAGCCAACACTACACTAATCCATCCTAGCAAGAGCACGGGATGAAGGCTGCAATGAGCCAGAGCTAGGGCCAGAGGGCTAGTCAGCTAACGATCCACGGCACACGCACTGCACACCGCCCAGCCAACACTACACTAATCCATCCTAGCAAGAGCACGGGATGCCGGCTGCAATGAGCCAGAGCTAGGGCCAGAGGGCTAGTCAGCTAACGATCCACGGCACACGCACTGCACACCGCCCAGCCAACACTACACTAATCCATCCTAGCAAGAGCACGGGATGCCTGCCATTTAGTTAGTACAAGAAACACTAACCCTAGTAGATGGATGTGGCGTTGGAAAGTACATAGTGGTACTGTGGATTGAAGTGGCGGTAAATCAGGGTTGGCGCGACAGCGCCCAACCCTAGAATATAGAAGTAGCGTATCTCCTATTAGTTGTAGACTTTCAGCTAATTACGTAACAAACAAAGTATGACATCAATTATTTACACATAGTTTAACAGAAAATATAATATTTATTTCTAAAAAAACTTGTTTCAAAAAAAGTTTACGGGCGCAGCTGTGGCACAACGCCATGCAGAATACTTCTACTCTAGTGAGATTACATTTTGAGTGGCGGATGAGACATCAGAAAGAATTACAACACTGATTCCCACATGTCTACATTCCCACAGTAGACACTAGACACTAGACACTAGACACTAGACACTAGAGACACTAGACTGCTTGTCGCCTTTGCTACAGAACTTATTGCTGGCATTGCTTACTTGCATCAAAGCATGTACATAATAATAAGTCGTTGTTAGTCAAAGAACTAGCCATTACATGAGTTCATAGCTGTGCTCATGACCTTGACAAAGTCTCTGCAGAAAGGCGGCAATTGTTCTGGTGCTGGCGACCCATGTTCGCGTGTTGGGGGACCAGAGAACAAGACGTGGACTTGGAATTAAGTGTGATAACAAAAATTAGATGTGGAGGGGAGGTTGTGCGACATATTGGGTTGGTTGGGAGGCAGCACTTCCCACCAAATGAGGCTTGGCAACAGCTGTGATTGATTAGCAAATATTATTTTTTTCAGCACCAGGCCCGTTGTGATAGTTTTTGCGGCATTAGGCCGGAGAATGTTTGGTTGCGAACTTAACTGCTCTTACTTGCAGCCATTCATTACGGCCCATCACAGTCCGCCTCCCGCAGCATCACTCACCGAACACCAACAAACCACCCAGTCTACACTCCACATAACCATACTGCACAACTCACAGTTCACAATCTGCATGGCATACAAAAAATGTGCATAAACTACACATTTCTGCATAAACTACAAGAAATGTGCATGGCATACAAAAAATGTGCATAAACTACAACATTTCTGCATGAACTACAAGAAATGTGCACGACAGACAAAAAATGTGCATAAACTACAACATTTCTGCATGAACTACAAGAAATGTGCACGACAGACAAAAAATGTGCATAAACTACAACATTTCTGCATGAACTACAAGAAATGTGCACGACAGACAAAAAATGTGCATAAACTACAACATTTCTGCATGAACTACAAGAAATGTGCACGACAGACAAAAAATGTGCATAAACTACAACATTTCTGCATGAACTACAAGAAATGTGCACGACAGACAAAAAATGTGCATAAACTACAACATTTCTGCATGAACTACAAGAAATGTGCATGACATACAAAAAATGTGCATCAACCACAACATTTCTGCATGAACTACAAGAAATGTGCATGACTTACAAAAATGTGCATGAACTACAAAAATGTGCATGCATTTTACAACTAAAGCCCGGTTCATACTCGTCCTTTTGGCTGTCCTTTTATCCTTTTGGTCGTCCTTTTGTCCTTTTCCTTTTGTTCGGGTGTCCTTTTGAAAACGTCCTTTTGTACTTTTCCTTTTCAGTTGTCCTTTTGCATTTTTAAAAACGTCCTTTTGATTCCGTCCTTTTGTCCTTTTGAAAATGTCCTGTTGTCCTTTTGAAAGTGTCCTTTTCCTTTTCCTGTTGTCCTGTTGTCCTTTCGTAATTTTGTCCTGTTGTCCTTTTGAAAAGTCCTGTTGTCCTTTTGGGCTGTCCTTTTCTCCTTTTGAAAAGTAGAGCAATGCTCTACTTTTCAAAGAGTCCTTTTGCCTCGACCAATCAAATTTCAATATAATAAAATTTGATTGTGAACATTTTGACTAGGATTGTGTCAAGTATGGTGGGCAGTCACTGCTCGTTTTTTTGTGTTTTAAAACTTATCAGGAAAATTTCTCAGCTGACGAATGAGTGAGAAAAACTCCCCATACCGGTGTCTCACAAAATTCAAGGGGTGTACACTGTACAACCGCTTGCGTCGTCGCCGCCGGCGGCGCAGGACAAGGGCACAAACAACGGCTGCGCTGACTTGCAGCAACTCATTCATGACTGTGAGCAAAACAAACCAAACTGCAAAAGTGCACTGACGACAAACACGTGACCTTGTCCTTGTCCTTTTGTCCTTTTGCTGTTCTGATGACGCTCCAAACATTACAGGACAAGTCACAAAGAAAAGGAGAAAAGGACGTTTTTAAAAGGAGAAAAGGACGTTTTCAAAAGGACAAAAGGACAGTTTGAAAAGGACAAGGACTTTTTGAAAAGGACAACAGGACTTCTTTAAAAGGAGAAAAGGACGCCGAAAAGGACAGCCAAACAGACAAAATGACGGGTTTCATTTGTAGTCAAACTGTTTGCAAAAGGACAAAGGACAAAAGGACAAAATTCAAAAGGACGAGTATGAACCGGGCTTAAGACAAATGTGCTTCGTGCCACAAAAATCAAATTAACCAAGCAAATTGATGCTTGAGCAAATTGGTGCGATTATTCAAATGTCAACAATATCCTGCACCAATTTTGCTGAAATGTGTACTGAACACTATTCTTGTGAGATGTATAACACGTCAAATGACTTGACACTGAACTGTCAACTAAAACTGAAACTGAAAGTCAACTGTCAGACAAATTTTTACGGAAAACCCAATTTACGCGGGCACGAAAATTATTCTTCGTCTGATTTGAAACTAAAGTTAAATATAAATGTGTGTGTCTTGGGTGTTTACGTGATCTACTTGAAAAATTTTGACAATAATTGAGCCAACAAAAATGCCCTACGGATTCAATATCCGTGCCTCAAACTATTTACAGACATCATTACCTCGTGATGGCAGTATTGTAGTAGATACATTGGTGCTACAGACATTTACCAGACTACAGAATTCACCACAAATCGCAGTGTTGAGTGTAGCAGGTCAAGGGTCAATGCAGGGGAATATGCAGTAGTAGTTTTCAAGTCATCTGCTAATGAGTGCTGCTTAATAATCATTGGTGAAAACTGTGGAAAGTAATTTTTAGGCCCGGCAGATATTTGTGAGCTGAAAATTGAGCTTGTGGCCTTGTGTGACAGTCTAATGAAGGGTTGATGAGAAAATGCAAGGGTGAAGGGAGTGGGGCTGAGGGTGGACGAACAGCTGTCTCATCAAACCGCACTGACCTGCACGGCTAGGCTGGCGGAGACAACCACTAGCTCAGGCACACAACAATGTCGCCGTGGAACTCCCATGTGATTGTGCTATTGGACAGTCATTTAGGTGATGAGGGAATGCAAGGGTGAAGGGAGTGGGGCTGAGGGTGGACAGGGCTGTCTCATCAAACCGCACTGACCTGCACGGCTAGGCTGGCGGAGACAACCACTAGCTCAGGCACACAACAATGTCGCCGTGGAACTCCCATGTGATTGTGCTATTGGACAGTCATTTAGGTGATGAGGGAATGCAAGGGTGAAGGGAGTGGGGCTGAGGGTGGACGAACAGCTGTCTCATCAAACCGCACTGACCTGCACGGCTAGGCTGG
The DNA here is from genome assembly GCA_030248245.1 of Trissonchulus sp. WLG1_4. Taxonomy (NCBI): domain Eukaryota; kingdom Metazoa; phylum Nematoda; class Enoplea; order Enoplida; family Ironidae; genus Trissonchulus; species Trissonchulus sp. WLG1_4. The sequence continues at coordinate 3,668 of JASANF010012093.1, read as the reverse complement.
CGGAGACAACCACTAGCTCAGGCACACAACAATGTCGCCGTGGAACTCCCATGTGATTGTGCTATTGGACAGTCATTTAGGTGATGAGGGAATGCAAGGGTGAAGGGAGTGGGGCTGAGGGTGGACGAACAGCTGTCTCATCAAACCGCACTGACCTGCACGGCTAGGCTGGCGGAGACAACCACTAGCTCAGGCACACAACAATGTCGCCGTGGAACTCCCATGTGATTGTGCTATTGGACAGTCAAGGGGGGGGTGGGGTGGTTTTTTTTTTTAGGTGATGAGGGAATGCAAGGGTGAAGGGAGTGGGGCTGAGGGTGGACGAACAGCTGTCTCATCAAACCGCACTGACCTGCACGGCTAGGCTGGCGGAGACAACCACTAGCTCAGGCACACAACAATGTCGCCGTGGAACTCCCATGTGATTGTGCTATTGGACAGTCATTTAGGTGATGAGGGAATGCAAGGGTGAAGGGAGTGGGGCTGAGGGTGGACGAACAGCTGTCTCATCAAACCGCACTGACCTGCACGGCTAGGCTGGCGGAGACAACCACTAGCTCAGGCACACAACAATGTCGCCGTGGAACTCCCATGTGATTGTGCTATTGGACAGTCATTTAGGTGATGAGGGAATGCAAGGGTGAAGGGAGTGGGGCTGAGGGTGGACGAACAGCTGTCTCATCAAACCGCACTGACCTGCACGGCTAGGCTGGCGGAGACAACCACTAGCTCAGGCACACAACAATGTCGCCGTGGAACTCCCATGTGATTGTGCTATTGGACAGTCATTTAGGTGATGAGGGAATGCAAGGGTGAAGGGAGTGGGGCTGAGGGTGGACAAACAGCTGTCTCATCAAACCGCACTGACCTGCACGGCTAGGCTGGCGGAGACAACCACTAGCTCAGGCACACAACAATGTCGCCGTGGAACTCCCATGTGATTGTGCTATTGGACAGTCATTTAGGTGATGAGGGAATGCAAGGGTGAAGGGAGTGGGGCTGAGGGTGGACGAAAACAGCTGAAGATGCTCATCAAAACCGCACTGACCTGCACGGCTAGGCTGGCGGGAGACAACCACTAGCTCAGGCACACAACAATGTCGCCGTGGAACTCCCATGTGATTGTGCTATTGGACAGTCATTTAGGTGATGAGGGAATGCAAGGGTGAAGGGAGTGGGGCTGAGGGTGGACGAACAGCTGTCTCATCAAACCGCACTGACCTGCACGGCTAGGCTGGCGGAGACAACCACTAGCTCAGGCACACAACAATGTCGCCGTGGAACTCCCATGTGATTGTGCTATTGGACAGTCATTTAGGTGATGAGGGAATGCAAGGGTGAAGGGAGTGGGGCTGAGGGTGGACGAACAGCTGTCTCATCAAACCGCACTGACCTGCACGGCTAGGCTGGCGGAGACAACCACTAGCTCAGGCACACAACAATGTCGCCGTGGAACTCCCATGTGATTGTGCTATTGGACAGTCATTTGGGTGGACGAACAGCTGTCTCATCAAACCGCACTGACCTGCACGGCTAGGCTGGCGGAGACAACCACTAGCTCAGGCACACAACAATGTCGCCGTGGAACTCCCATGTGATTGTGCTATTGGACAGTCATTTAGGTGATGAGGGAATGCAAGGGTGAAGGGAGTGGGGCTGAGGGTGGACGAACAGCTGTCTCATCAAACCGCACTGACCTGCACGGCTAGGCTGGCGGAGACAACCACTAGCTCAGGCACACAACAATGTCGCCGTGGAACTCCCATGTGATTGTGCTATTGGACAGTCATTTAGGTGATGAGGGAATGCAAGGGTGAAGGGAGTGGGGCTGAGGGTGGACAAACAGCTGTCTCATCAAACCGCACTGACCTGCACGGCTAGGCTGGCGGAGACAACCACTAGCTCAGGCACACAACAATGTCGCCGTGGAACACCATGTGATTGTGCTATTGGACAGTCATTTCAGGTGATGAGGGAATGCAAGGGTGAAGGGAGTGGGGCTGAGGGTGGACGAACAGCTGTCTCATCAAACCGCACTGACCTGCACGGCTAGGCTGGCGGAGACAACCACTAGCTCAGGCACACAACAATGTCGCCGTGGAACTCCCATGTGATTGTGCTATTGGACAGTCATTTAGGTGATGAGGGAATGCAAGGGTGAAAGGGAGTGGGGCTGAGGGTGGACGAACAGCTGTCTCATCAAACCGCACTGACCTGCACGGCTAGGCTGGCGGAGACAACCACTAGCTCAGGCACACAACAATGTCGCCGTGGAACTCCCATGTGATTGTGCTATTGGACAGTCATTTAGGTGATGAGGGAATGCAAGGGTGAAGGGAGTGGGGCTGAGGGTGGACGAACAGCTGTCTCATCAAACCGCACTGACCTGCACGGCTAGGCTGGCGGAGACAACCACTAGCTCAGGCACACAACAATGTCGCCGTGGAACTCCCATGTGATTGTGCTATTGGACAGTCATTTAGGTGATGAGGGAATGCAAGGGTGAAGGGAGTGGGGCTGAGGGTGGACGAACAGCTGTCTCATCAAACCGCACTGACCTGCACGGCTAGGCTGGCGGAGACAACCACTAGCTCAGGCACACAACAATGTCGCCGTGGAACTCCCATGTGATTGTGCTATTGGACAGTCATTTAGGTGATGAGGGAATGCAAGGGTGAAGGGAGTGGGGCTGAGGGTGGACGAACAGCTGTCTCATCAAACCGCACTGACCTGCACGGCTAGGCTGGCGGAGACAACCACTAGCTCAGGCACAGAGGTATGTCGCCGGGGACCACCCATGTGATTGTGCTATTGGACAGTCACTTAGGTGATGAGGGAATGCAAGGGTGAAGGGAGTGGGGGCTGAGGGTGGACGAACAGCTGACTAATAAATCCGAACAGACCAGCACGGCTAGTCAGGCGGAGACAAACACTAGCTCAGGCACACAACAATGTCGCCGTGGAACACCCATGTGATTGTTCTTTTGGAGATTCTTTTTTGTGTTGATGTTATGCTAGGGTGAAGGGAGTGGGGCTGAGGGTGGACGACAGCTGTCTCATCAAACCGCACTGACCTGCACGGCTAGGCTGGCGGAGACAACCACGCAGCTCAGGCACACAACAATGTCGCCGTGGAACACCCATGTGATTGTGCTATTGGACAGTCATTTAGGTGATGAGGGAATGCAAGGGTGAAGGGAGTGGGGCTGAGGGTGGACGAACAGCTGTCTCATCAAACCGCACTGACCTGCACGGCTAGGCTGGCGGAGACAACCACTAGCTCAGGCACACAACAATGTCGCCGTGGAACTCCCATGTGATTGTGCTATTGGACAGTCATTTAGGTGGACATGTACACGGAGTCTCGTTCCGGTCTCGGATTTCTAAAAATTTTAAAAGTTTTAGGGAGGGGCTGTCCCGACTTTTCGGGGCTTGCACGCCGTGACGCAAAACTTTTAATGATCTTTAAACAATTCAAGTGTGATAATCATCAACCATGTGAACATGTGATGCTTAACGTCATCATAAAAAGCGTTATCTGAAGAGAGAAGCCGAGGGTCTGTTGTAGGCAAAACATGCTTGGACTATCTGGAAAGAAACTGTATGGCAGAAATTAAGTTAAATAGGGAAATTTTGGCCAACTGCAAATAGATCCTGGCTGGCCGCAA
>JASANF010012090.1:0-11826 GCA_030248245.1 Trissonchulus sp. WLG1_4 | reverse complement strand
TTTTTTCTTTCGCCCCAGAAAGCGGTCGAACACAGCTATGTTCAGATTCGCTTCTTTCTTGTGTTGAAGAATAGTAAGGCTACGAACCATTCTCCAAAACAAGAGTATATCCTATTCGTAGTTATTATGTTAAGGTGTATGAATGTTTAAAGTTTAAATTAGGGCAATTTGTGAGACCTTGACCTCCGATCCGAGGGTACAGACGCAAGAGTCTCACGGAGATATTTAAGTCTAATTTAATTTCAATACCTGACATTTCTTTGTTTCGGTTTGTCACTTGGGCTTACCATCTTCGTATGTTTGCGGCTGCTGCGATCTCGGGGTTTCAGGCATTTGTGCCTGCTACGATCCGTTGGTTTCTGGCACTTGCGGCTGCTGCAATCCCGGGGATTCTGGCACTTGCGGCTGCTGCGATCCCTTGGTTTCTGGCACTTGCGGCTGCTGCGATCCCTTGGTTTCTGGCACTTGCGGCTGCTGCGATCCCTTGGTTTCTGGCACTTGCGGCTACTGCGATCCCTTGGTTTCTGGCACTTGCGGCTGCTGCGATCCCTTCATTTCTGGCACTTGCGGCTACTGCGATCCCTTGGTTTTTGGCACTTGCGGCTACTGCAATCCCTTGTTTTCTGGCACTTGCGGCCACTGCAATCCCTTGGTTTCTGGCACTTGCTGCTATTGCGATCCCTTGGTTTCTGGCACTTGCTGCTATTGCGATCCCCTGGTTTCTGGCACCTGCGGCTACTGCAATCTCTTTGTTTGTGGCACTTGCGGCTACTGCAATTGTATGGTTTCTGGCACTTGCGGGTACTGCGATCCCTTGGTTTCTGGCACTTGCGGTTACTGCGATCTCTTGGTTTCTGGCACTTGCGGCTACTGCAATCCCTTGGTTTCTGGCACTTGCTGCTATTGCGATCCCTTGGTTTCTGGGACTTGCGGCTACTGCAATCCCTTGGTTTCTGGCACTTGCTGCTATTGCGATCCCTTGGTTTCTGGCACTTGCTGCTACTGCGATCCCTTGGTTTCTGGCACTTGCGGCTACTGCAATCCCTTGGTTTCTGGCACTTGCTGCTATAGCGATCCCTTGGTTTCTGGCACTTTTGGCTACTGCAATCCCTTGGTTTTTGGCACTTGCGGCTGCTGCGATCCTATGGTTTCTGGCACTTGCGGCAGCTGCGATCCCGGGGTTTTTGCATTTACGGCTGCTGCGATCCCTTGGTTTCTGGCTCGCATGGAATACGCCGTTGACACCAAACACGACTGCAACATGATCCCACGCTACCTGCTTTCAAATACCTGCCTGCCTGCCTCCAGACTCTTTTTCATTTTTGTGCCTTTGTCTCCCTCGGTGGTCTATTTGCCAACAGTTGAGGACCGGTCGAAATTGTCGAAGCAGCAGCATCAGCAGAGCCGGATTCTTAAATGCCAACACCCTGTTCTTATTGAAAAGTCTTCTTTTCTTTCTTTGTTGATCACACCACCAATCGTACCCAACCACTCACCAGACCATCATCAAGATTCTAATATCAATACAATTTCTGTAAAAATCTGTTAAAACTAATTCTGTAAAAACCCGTCAACGATAGCTAGAACTAAAAAGAAAAGAAAAATAAACTTATCCATTTTTCTTACTGCTTTCCTGAAATAATCACACCACCCAGTACAGCATCGCATCGCATTCCCCAAAACAAGGCAATACTTGTAAAGCTACAGCTAACTGATATCAGTTTTTTCTTAAGACATGCTTCGAGCTACTCAGCAGTAAATGTGAGCAGCACGATGGACTTGAAAATCTTTTATCCAAAAATAATGGCCGCGTTTATTGACACTCAAACCTCACAATGTAACAACTTCTCACTCAGCAGAAGAGCTTGTTCTTGTCAATTTTTTGTTATAGTTTTACATGATATGTAAGTCATACACTCTGCAAATCTCCAGTCTAGTAAGTCATTCTGCCACGAGTCCGCTAGCTTGAGAAAATGATCATAATTGCAAAATTTAACGTCAAAATTTAGAATTTATACCCAAAAATTTTGACCCGAAATGACCCGCTCAACCCGCGGGTCGGGAAATCTCAACCCGACCCGACCCGATTGCGAACTCTAATGTAGGCTATATACTACTATGTATGCCAAGTTTCAGCCTGATTGAATTGACGTGGTTTGTGCTCGAACTGTCCAACTAAGCAGTGGCGTAGCCAGGAAAAAATTTCGGGGGGGAACGACTTTTCGATTTTTTTGAAATGTGTTAAAATGCACGTAGTGGCAATTTCCACGCAAAAAACGACACATAATAGCATATTTCCTTCAAAAACGCTAATTTTCGACCAGGGCGGCATCGAAAGTAAAATTGGAGCTTAAAACACCGAAAATTACGAAAGTGGTGGGCCGACAAGGGACCGGAAGTTAGCAAACTTGACCACTTTAAGAAGATTTTTGACACTACGAGCCGCAAACTAACTGAAAATGTAGTTTTTACTGCGATAAAACAGCTAAAACAATGCATTAAATAGTGTATTAAGCAAATAAATAGTGCACAACGCACCCATGAACACATGCACATGCTTTAACGAAATTCAAAAGCAAGGAAGGTTGATCCACAAAGTTGCAGGGGTCTGGGGGCGGCAGCCCCCAGAAAAAATTTCGGGAAATTTTTGATTTTTAGGCCAAATTTAGTCAATTGGAGACGTATCAGAAATTTTTTCCGGCCGGGCCATAAAAACCCTTGTGTAAAATTTCAGTCGGAAAAAATTTCGGGGGGGGGGGGAATTCCTCTCATTCCCCCCCTGGCTACGCCCCTGCAACTAAGGGCGACTTTTAGGCTTTTTTGGCACACTTTTGCCCATGTAAAATACACTTAGAAACTCACTGAACCAAAAGTGCACCTTCAAGCTTAATTGTTCTTATCTGAGGTAGAGGTGCCTTGGGGGGGGGGCCATATTATGTGAAAATAAGCAAAATTGGATAACTTTCATTTTTGACTTGGGTAGCTCCCCCTTAACACAATGAGTACTGTAATGAGTAAATCTTAATACTTGAACAATATGCATAAATAATTTACTCGGCACCGGAATGTTACAAAGTAAAGCAACGATTGGCAGACACAACCAGAATCCCTAATTTATTAAACTAACAGCCACGTGATATTGAAAGTTACACCTAAAGTTGAACTGATTAATTGTGGAACTGTCAGTTTACTAAAATTAGGTCAGGACTAAACAAACAAAACAACACAGTAGCCACAACCGGTACAATATTGAACTTATATAATATATTATATATAGCTAGATAGATTCTAGCAAGAGTACATAGTCTCTCTATAGAAGAAGAGTGAGACATATTATATTATGTACTCTTGATGCCAGACATTTCAACCATATTGACTAGATTGCGCATGGACATAAGCAAGAGTACATAATAGTGTCTCATTCTATATCTTCTACTATATAGAGCGAGACGTTATTATGTACTCTTCATACAAGATTATAAATTATACATGATTTGCGCATAAACGTAGCTTTCGCGTCTGGTACGCACCTTGCCAATTTTATGGGCAACATGTCACACAGCTTTCAGCTGCCTACACAGGTCTATCAATTTAATACCAATCTAAAACCTTTCCGGTCAAAAGCAACGAGCATGAATTTGTGACTTTATACGTTCAATTAGGGCATTTTCTGTGATTTCAAGCATTTTTTCAATGATGCAATCAGATGCAATAATTACGAATGGTACTATATGATATTCGAGCAAAATGCGGTATTAAGGCGAAGGTTTAAACAATTTCTGGATCCACGAGAATGTGGAACTAGGCTCGATTCATCCTTACAGCCGTATGTCCGTTCATCCGGTCGAATTACAAAAAAAATGACGCCACAATCTGATTTTATACACTAGATTAGTGGCGTAACTGTTTCGTAATTTTGCGGGCTTTACGGACATACGGCTGTAAGTATGAATCGAGCCTTAAACCTCAGGACTCAGGCGTCCGGATAGCGAAAATATACATACACCACACTTACACTACAATCAAAAGAATGCTTAATGAAGTAAATTAAAGTCTGGCCAAAAATGCTGGACCTGAGACTAGAAGAAACACGCGATTTCATTACGAAAATGATTTGCACGCATCATGAGTACAGCGAATAGTCACAAAAATTAGGCCACCTGTTTTGTCTTAGGGTTCAGCAGTTTCTAGTCATACTTTAGTATAGAATATTGTTATATTCTTCCAAATAAGTACTCTTGTCACAGCAGCCATCACAACAAAACAGAATACATAAACAACATAAATTAAAGCTTAATAATAACAATAATACAATTACAGTACCTGTGAGTGAAGTAGAGTAATACTGTAAATAATTCTACCACTAAAATTGGTAACAAGATTCATCTTTTCGCTTAGATCAACTTATATAGTTGAATGGCTCAATTCTCAGCCTGTAGTTCTTGTTAACCATTCGAAGTTTTGAAATTTGGTTATAAGGTCAAGTTAACAAGTTTAACGGTTCACTGTCAAAGGCTGTAAAAAATCCGATAGCTTTTCGCAACAGATATTTTTCGGTTTTCGGTATGCAAATTAGAACTAATCCAAGTCTAGTAAAAGCATCTAAACTAGCGGTTAAACCTCCAATCTTTATCTTTGTTGTACTGGCTTAATGACAAAAAGTGAACTGAGGTAGTTCACTGACGCTGACGAAGTGAAATCTGATCAAATCAGTGGATCATGAGCTTGTCTGCGGTCTCAGACTGATTTCCGTTGAAGTAGTGGACGCATTTTCAGAACTGTTTCGGATACCATAAAGAAAATAGACCAAAAGACCTGAAAGTGAAGTAAGTAGTGTAAGCTTCGATTTAGGGGAACACTTAGTTACTAGTTTACATACTGCAAGCTGCAGTTTTATGCGTGAGAATTAAACCTAAATAAATACTGACCAAAAATGTTGAACAATAATACCAAGAGTACATAATAGTGTCTCAGTCTATACAAAAAGAGTACTCTATACAAAAAATGTGAGACACTGTTCTGCCTGCCTGTGTTCTAGCGCAGGCATATGTGAAGTTTTCCCAAACAGGACACAATATGTACCAGGTAGGCAGCCCATCAGCGTGTAGATACTCTCCGTAAAGCCTGTTTGATACGAGGTGGATTTCCCCTGGGGATCCCCTTGCGTCCCCAGGCTTCCCGAAGGGGATTCCCATGGGGATCCCCTTGGGGACGCACGAAAAAACGTGGGAACGCAGGGGGATCCCCAAGGGGAGGAGACCCACTTGCGTCCCCACGCGCCCCCAGCAAAATCCCTTTTGTTCCCCTTGCGTCCCCGTGGGGACGCGTGGGGACTCCCACGGGGATCCCCCTGGGGATCCCCGTGGGGAAAGTCGCCTTGAAAATCCACCTCGTGTGAAACAGGCTTAACACATTTTAGTACTTAATCATTGATGCACCGATAAGCAATAAAGCCCACTTCACACGAGGGCTATACTACCACTAAACGGATTTAACATGCACGGTTAACATCCAGTTATTGGAGCGACACAGAAGCTTGCGAGTGAAGTGTGAACTCTGATTGAATTCTATCTCAAAAAACATATTAGGTAAGGATCTATCTCAAGCTCAAACGCATGCCAATCATTTGTACCAAAACCATACCCATGACTGAGCTAGAAATAGAATGCGCAAAAACTAACCAATAAGGAGCCAAATTGTAAGCCTGAGCCAGGTCAGGGGCGTCAGTGAAGTCATCAAGAGCATGTTCACAATGATGCTCAGAATAGGAATTACTGGCACCCATGGAACCTGAAACACAAAACACTACTCATGATATATATATATATATATATATATATATATATATATATATATATATATATATATATATATATATATATATATATATATATATATATATATATATATATATATATATATATATATATATATATATATATATATAATATAAATAAATTCGCCGAACCGATTACGTCAATTGTGCACGGCGATTGGCTAAAATTTGTCCTAATTTGTCCTTGTCCCTCTATCCTTGTGTCCTTAAGGACAAATATGAACCGAGCTTGAAGAGTATGCAACAGCAAGAGTAGCGCTACATACTGGGGCTATACAAATGCTCACAGTGCTGAAAGTTGCTCACCATTTACACTACATCTAATCCACAAAATCCAGTAACAAGAACTCCATTAACTTAGAAAGCAACTACAATATTACTGTCTTGCTATGAATAGAGAATTAATACTATTATGCTTAGAATAGGACTATTATGTACTCTTACTACTAATAAATGTCGCCTGCTGTCAACAGTTGTTATTAAACTAGTGCTAATAGTGATTATGTACTTAACGGTAGCTCAATTGGTAGAAGGCTATACCGCTGCTCTTGAGATTAAAAGTTCGAATCTCGCCTGGATCATTTTGTTGCAGCGCTTTTTTTCCAACTATCCCAACTCGTTTAAATCATTCAGCAACTTTTTTATACAATTATACCAGACGTAACTGTTACTAAAAAAAGGTAGCCTACCTTAAAACTAAGATTCTGTGGCACACTTTGTTTATGTAGTCCCAACACCAAGAGGCTGCAAACTCCCCAAACCCACCCAACCAATCAGAACCACCCCAAACAGAGCCATGTGACTTTGGCTCGCATAATGAGCGGCCAAGCTCAACACGACGCCAAAAAAGACCACTGAAAAGATGAGAAAAGTCAACAGTTTCCCAGAGGGGGGGCCAAAATAGGGACAACAGTCACCCCCCTCTTCTGAAGGGAGGGTGTCCTCGTCTACAAAATCGATCACCCCCTCTTTATCTTCTGTCAGGCGTATGCACCCCCCGATGCTAATAAACTGGTTCCTTTGTAGCGTAGCAGACATAACCGGATAAGTCTTCCATCCCCGCCCCGTGAGAACCCTTTTTTTCGAATCGGTCAAAGTCCGATTTTGTTTCTTGTCGATACTATTTTGATTGTTTATAATATGCCAACCTGGTTTCGACAAAAATTTGAATAATAATTGGCGTTAGTTTATAGCACAGAAGTGACACGCTCTAGCTAGACCATCAAGTTTTTTAAATCACGTTTGCGAAATCTACCCTTACGGTCGATTCATAACTTACGACTCACCAAACTACCCAACTTTCGCGTGGTTGTCATTTAATTGCTGTTTATTTTAATAAAAAAAAAAAATCAGCTAGACTTTTTTGGATAAGGATAAAATATAATTGTCAAAGCAGTGAATTCCCTCATTTTTTCTGGTCACTTTTTCATTTCTGTTTTAGGTGCAGCCGGAGTGGCCCGTACCTGGTCTTCCTACGTGGACTCCTTGAGCTCCAATCAAATTTCCAATTTCTCTCGCCGAATTATGCCGATTCGAGGTCCTGATTCGGAGCCGTTTTTGTCCGAATACCCGGATTTCCTAGCGGCGGCGATAGTTTTGCTGTTGAGCATTTTTGTAGCCACCGGAGCCAAATGTTCTACACGACTGAACCATTTTTTTACGGCTTGGAATGTGACTGTGATTGCTTTTATAGTCTGCTATGGACTTTGGTTTGCGAATTTCGATTACTGGTCCAAACCAACCTATGGAGGCTTCTCCCTTCGGGCCTTCTAGTATTCTGGCTGGAGCTAGCAGATGTTTTTTTGCCTATATCGGCTTCGATACGGTAGCGACTGCCGCGGAAGAAGCAAAAAATCCGGGCCGGGCCGTACCGTTAGCTACTTCGGCTCAATGAGTTTCGTGACCACCGCTTATATTTTGATGTCGGCTACGCTAACCCTGATGGTACCGACGCCATATATAGACCCAGGGGCGGCCTTCGCGTCAGCGTTTGATTACGTAGGAAGGCCCTGGGCCCGTTACGTTGTTTCCGTGGGAGCTCTATCTGGGATCACAACCGCTTTAGCGGGCCATTTATTTGCCCTACCGCGCTGTATTTACGCTATGGCGGATGACGGACTTATTTTTCGCGGACTAGCCAAAGTACACCCTACCACTCAAGTCCCCACGTATAGTATACTGACGGGCGGCATTGCTATAGCAGTGTTATCCTGTTTCATTAGTACAGATACTTTAGTTGACCTTTTGTCCATGGGTACACTAATGGCGTACGCTTTTGTCAGTCTTTGTATATTGCTGCTACGCTACAAAGGGACCAGTTTATTAGCATCGGGGGGTGCCTACGCCCCTTTGACAGAAGATAAAGAGGGGGTGATCGATTTTGTAGACGAGGACACCCTCCCTTCAGAAGAGGGGGGTGACTGTTGTCCCTATTTTGGCCCCCCCTCTGGGAAACTGTTGACTTTTCTCATCTTTTCAGTGGTCTTTTTTGGCGTCGTTTTGAGCTTGGCCGCTCATTATGCGAGCAAAAGTCACATGGCTCTGATTGGGTTGGTTCTGATTGGTTGCGTGGGTTTGGGATCGTGCACCCTCGTGTTGGGACTACATAAACAAAGTGTGCCACAGAATCTTAGTTTTAAGGTAGGCTACCTTTTTTTAGTAACAGTTACGTCTGGTATAATTGTATAAAAAAAGTTGCTGAATAATTGAAATGTGTAGCGATAGTTGGAAAAAAAGCGCTGCAACAAAATGATCCAGGCGAGATTCGAACTTTTAATCTCAAGAGCAGCGGTATAGCCTTCTTCCAATTGAGCCACCGTTAAGTACATAATCACTATTAGCACTAGTTTAATAACAACTGTTCACAGCAGGCGACATTTATTAGTAGCAACAGTACATAATAGTCCTATTCTAAGCATAATAGTATTAATTCTCTATTCATAGCAAGACAGTAATATTGTTTAGATAGTTGCTTTCTAAGTTAATGGAGTTCTTGTTACTGGATTTTGTGGATTAGATGTAGTGTAAATGGTGAGCAACTTTCAGCACTGTGAGCATATTTTGCAAATTTGTATAGCCCCAGTATGTAGCGCTACTCTTGCTGTTGCATACTCTTCAAGCTCGGTTCATATTTGTCCTTAAGGACACAAGGATAGAGGGACAAGGACAAATTAGGACAAATTTTAGCCAATCGCCGTGCACAATTGACGTAATCGGTTCGGCGAATTTATTTATATTATATATATATATATATATATATATATATATATATATATATATATATATATATATATATATATATATATATATATATATATATATATATATATATATATATATATATATATATATATATATATATATATATATATATCATGAGTAGTGTTTTGTGTTTCAGGTTCCATGGGTGCCAGTAATTCCTATTCTGAGCATCATTGTGAACATGCTCTTGATGACTTCACTGACGCCCCTGACCTGGCTCAGGCTTACAATTTGGCTCCTTATTGGTTAGTTTTTGCGCATTCTATTTCTAGCTCAGTCATGGGTATGGTTTTGTACAAATAATTGGCATGCGTTTGAGCTTGAGATAGATCATTAGTTCCTTACCTAATAATAAATATGTATTTATTTGAGATAGAATTCAGTCAGAGTGCTGTCGGAAGCTTCTGCGTCGCTTCAATAGGTGGATCAGAATGGGATTTGACCTGGTCACTTAGGGCATATTCCTTTACCGGATTAAAGGGTTAATTTTAATCGGACTAAACGGTTTAAAATTCAGCTTAAAAATGCCATTCCAAAATCTCCGGATTAAACGGACTGAACTTTTAGCGCGCTGCTTTTTAATCGGACTAAACGGACAACTATGAACGCTAATGTTAAGCGTGCATGTTCAATCCGTTTAGTCCAGTGGTAGTTTTGGAAAGGGGTCAGACTAAAATTAAGCCGCTGTCTTATTTTAACTCGTTTAGTCCTTTTAACCCGATTTGCCATTTCTAAACGTCGGACTAAAATAAGTCCAGTCCGTTTAATTTGGTAAAGGAATAGGCCCTTAGTTGAAGCTGAATGAAGGTCAGTCTTTAGTTAGGTGTAGTTTTTAGGAATTCTCAGATATATAAAACTGCAGCTTGCAGTTTCTATTACGTGTATATACCCCTAAATCGAGCCTTATATTACTTGCTTCACTTTCAGGTCTTTTGGTCTATTTTCTTTATGGAATCCGAAACAGTTCTGAAAATGCGTCCACTACTTCAACGGAAATCAGTCTGAGACCGCAGACAAGCTCATGATCACTGATTTGATCAGATTTCAGTTCGTCAGCATCAGTGAAGGTGAACTGTCTCAGTTCACTTTTTGTCATTAAGCCTGTAAGAAAAGATGGAGGTTCAAGTTTCAACCCTAGTTTCTTTTACCGGACTTGGACTATTCCAATTTGCATACGGAAAAATATCTGTTGCGAAAAGCTATCGGATTTTTTACAGCCTTTGACAGTGAACTGGTGAACTTGTAACCAAATTTCAAAAGTTCGAATGGTTAACAAGAACTACAGGCTGAGAATTGAGCCATTCAACTATATAAGTTGATCTAAGCAAAAAGATTCAAAGAGCTGAATCTCGTTACCAATTTTAGTGGTAGAATTATTTACATTATTACACTACTTCACTCACAGGTACTGTAATTGCATTATTGTTATTATTAAGCTTTATGTTGTTTATGTATTCTGTTTTGTTGTGATGGCTGCTGTGACAAGAGTACTTATTTGGAAGTACATCACAATATTCTATACTAAAGTATGACTAGAAACTGCTGAACCCTAAGACAAAACAGGTGGCCTAATTTTTGTGACTATTCGCTGTACTCATGATGCGTGCAAATCATTTTCGTACTGAAATCGCGTGTTTCTTCTAGTCTCAGGTCCAGCATTTTTGGCCAGACTTTAATTTACTTCATTAAGCATTCTTTTGATTGTAGTGTAAGTGTGGTGTATGTATATTTTCGCTATCCGGACGCCTGAGTCCTGAGGTTTAAGGCTCGATTCATACTTACAGCCGTATGTCCGTAAAGCCCGCAAAATTACAAAACAGTCACGCCACTAATCTAGTGTATAAAATCAGATTGTGACGTTATTTTTTTGTAATTCGACCGGATGAACGGACATACGGCTGTAAGGATGAATCGAGCCTAGTTCCACATTCTCGTGGATCCAGAAATTGTTTAAACCTTCGCCTTAATACCGCATTTTGCTCGAATATCATATAGTAGCATTCGTAATTATTGCATCTGATTTCATTGGAAAAATGCTTGAGTTCACAGCCCTAATTGAACGTATAAAGTCACAAATTCATGCTCGTTGCTTTCGACCGGAAAGGTTTTAGATTGGTATTAAATTGATAGACCTGTGTAGGCAGCTGAAAGCTGTGTGACATGTTGCCCATAAAATTGGCAAGGTGCGTACCAGACGCGAAAGCTAGGTTTATGCGCAAATCATGTATAATTTATAATCTTGTATGAAGAGTACATAATAACGTCTCGCTCTATATAGTAGAAGATATAGAATGAGACACTATTATGTACTCTTGCTTATGTCCATGCGCAATCTAGTCAATATGGTTGAAATGTCTGGCATCAAGAGTACATAATATAATATGTCTCACTCTTCTTCTATAGAGAGACTATGTACTCTTGCTAGAATCTATCTAGCTATATAATATATTATATAAGTTCAATATTGTACCGGTTGTGGCTACTGTGTTGTTTTGTTTGTTTAGTCCTGACCTAATTTTAGTAAACTGACAGTTCCACAATTAATCAGTTCAACTTTAGGTGTAACTTTCAATATCACGTGGCTGTTAGTTTAATAAATTAGGGATTCTGGTTGTGTCTGCCAATCGTCGCTTTACTTTGTAACATTCCGGTGCCGAGTAAATTATTTATGCATATTGTTCAAGTATTAAGATTTACTCATTACAGTACTCATTGTGTTAAGGGGGAGC
>JASANF010012089.1:0-84184 GCA_030248245.1 Trissonchulus sp. WLG1_4 | reverse complement strand
TTGGGCTTGGGAAGTGTTCTAATAATACTGTCCTTGAGCTGCGATTAAATCATGTGTATGTACTTGCACTCATGCAGCTTTGGGACTGTTTTGAAGCAGCGATAAGGACTGTCCCTGTTTCCCTTCGCAAACTTGAAACCTGCTCAACTTTGTCCCTGTCCTTAAGCAAATCGTTCAATCAAAATTTGCACGTGACTGCAAGAATAGCCAATCACACGTTTGCAGGCTTCCTAGCGTTAACTCATGCGAGTTTATGTAATGCTATTAATTCTATCGTTCTTTTTGTGTTTCTCAACAATTTTTTGCATGAAAAACATTTCTTTACATTACTTGTAACACTCTTAAAATTACAAACAGTTTATAAAGCTCTAGTAGGGTGAAAATTTCAAGTCCTGTTAGTCGATCGGTATGTCTTTTGCTTCTCATGCGGCAAACAACGGATCCAATCCCGTATTTTGACAAAGAATTTATTTTTTTCTACCAGCAATTTTTTTAATTCGCAATCAACTTCACACATGTAAAAATTGACTATTATGACGTTTTCGCAAATGCAGACCCAACTATAAGATGATGCAGCACTATGGTCGACACATACCCCTTTATCCAAAATTATTGGGATTTATGTATTGGATTTAGAGGATTTGATTTAGCATTTTTAGCGCTACTAAACCTGTTAACCAAAATTCCAGGAATTAGCCGATTTACCGGATTTAGCGCGCTGCTAAATCCGCTAAATCCAATAAATCCCAACAATTTTGGATAAGGGTTTTACTAAATCTGCTAAATCTGCTAAATCTACTGAATTCTAAATCTGCTAGATCCATTAATTTTGGATAACACTTTCAGACTGTTGTACCTGCACAGCTTGGCTTTGCGCATTCGGGTCACTAATCATTTCCGCTTGTAATTATGGTTATGGTTATGCACAAGTCGCAAACGGTCTTGAACGTTCAATATATACACAAATCAAAATCTCAGAAATTGCACTTTTTAGTAATGTAATTTTAATGACAGTCAGTGACCCTATGTGGAGTCGAAAACTGACTGTGACTCTGTGAGCAACTGCATTTTCTATCCGCTCACCTAAAATTGTTCGAGTGAGTGGAGGGGGTCGGCCGCCCCACCCCCCTCATACAGACACCCACCTTCCGATGGCCAAAAAAGTGCCCCAAAAATACCCTAAATTTGCGTAAAAAGTGAAAAATTGAAATTGATAAATTTTTCGCCTGCTGCCAAAAAGGTA
Organism: Trissonchulus sp. WLG1_4; assembly: GCA_030248245.1. Classification (NCBI taxonomy): domain Eukaryota; kingdom Metazoa; phylum Nematoda; class Enoplea; order Enoplida; family Ironidae; genus Trissonchulus; species Trissonchulus sp. WLG1_4. The sequence goes on along the minus strand of JASANF010012089.1, from coordinate 82,941 downwards.
CCCCAAAAAAAAGTTGAAAATCGAACTATTGCAAAAAATTTTCGGCTGTCGAAAAAAATGGCCAAACTAGGGACAACCCCCCCCCCCCTTCCGCCAGGGGTCGGGCACCCCCCCTCCCTCGAGTCGGACGTCAAAAAGTTTAACCGTTAGACTACCACAACTGTGCTGGCTGATTTTGTTATAGGAATTTATAAACTCTGAGGGTGTTACAACTTCATTAAGATTTAAAGATACAGATTTTCAACGCAAAAAATGAAGACAAAAGTCAGACTAGTAATAACAACACGTTAAGAACTATCGCACTTTTATCACTAGTAGGCTGTTCTTGGACCGCGTGCAATGTCCACCCCATTTTGATTGGCGGATATGCCTACTAGGCATGGTATCATACCTTTCACATAGTATTCTCTACATATATCTAATGAACATTATATGATTTGTATGTGACGAGCACTGACATTACAGTCATTTTGTTACAAAAACAGTTGGAAAATTTAGATGATAGCATTATAAAATTGTTTAGGACATTTTTAAACGGCAATGAAGTGCACCTTTTGAAAATTTACATCATTAAAGCCTGATTTATGAGATTTCGAATGATGTATTGAACATCCAAAACAGTTAAGGCAGTCTAAAGTTATAAACAAAAACGCAAGGGCAACCCCAGTCCCCAGGTGCTAAAGCTAAATCCGCTAAATCCCCGTAAATGTACGAGGATTTAACTCGGCTTAAAATTCGTGCAATTTTAAACCAACGAATTTAGCGAATTTAAAAAAAATGAATTTTGGATAAGGATTTAGGCTTCAAGATTTAGTTTAAATCCGCCAGCCATGCTAAATCCGACACGCAGTTTGGATAAGGATCGGATTTATCGTAAACTAAATCTGATAAATCAGCTAAATCCAGCAGGCAAGTTAAATCTTAAACGCTTATCAAAAATGCAGGATTTAGCTAAATCCTGATCCGCTAAATCCATTTAGGATAAGGCCCATAGTGAAGATGGCGCGACTCCAATGCCATTGGCTAAAAATGGCAAACCTAGACTACGTGATGAATCATAAGACGAGTAATCAATAACACCCGGCCAATCAAAAGCTACATAAGTGCCATACGACATAAGAAATATTATAGGACAACAAATTTGGACAGATAATGACTGCTCGACCTTATGAATTTAAGCAAACTGTGTCGTATTGTTTTTCGGCATGATTTATGTGCAACTATAGGCTTATTTGGATATTTTCAACCATGTTTGACAAACCGTAAGTTTGAAACCACATATTTACTACAATCGTTAGTGGTGCAAAATTCTTAAGCTTTATAAAAAAATTATGGTATTACAAACTTTAAAATTCATTCCTACAACGGTTATCAGCCCTAAACTTGAAATTTCAGGCAAAAAGAAACATCATACGTTCCATAAAAATGCCAGTAATCGACTGAAAAAGAATAATTATCGGTCATATAGCAACTTTTAAAAAATAAAAAAACTTGAAAAGTATGTCATCAAAAAGCCCATTTATTTAGCTATCGTTTGACATATCGATCATCCAAATCGGTTCAGTATGTCTAAAGTTACAAAGGATTATGTATGAGCTATCCAGCACTTAAATCCGTTAAATCCGCGTAAAGTTACGCGGACTTAAAATCCTCCCAAATACGTGTAAATTTAAGTCCGCGGACTTAAGTGGACTTAATTAAGTCCATTTTAGAAACGTGCGAAAGTTAAGTCGGACTTAAATAAGTCCAGCGGCAACTTAAGTCCACTGTTATTTTTGGAATGCGATCGGACTTAAATTTAAGTCCGGTGACATTTTAGAAATGCGACTGGACTTAATTAAGTCCACTGGCAGCGTTAAGTCCACTTATAGTTTTTGTTTTTTGTTTCGTTATGTGTCTCTTTATTTGTTAGTTAGTCAGTCCAGTTAAGTTTATTTTGTTTAGGGCCAAGGGAGTGTAGTTAGTTACATAGAGGGATGCATAGATTTTGTTTGGTAGTGGAGGGGTTGAAGTATAAAATCCGGTAGTCGTGTAGTCGGAGTGGCGGGGTGGGGAGGGGCGAAAGAGAAGACCGTGTGCGTCTATAGTGATTTGGTTCGGATAGGATCAGAAATCATTTCGCGTATGTGGGTGAGCTGGGTTGTGGTCGAATTTTGGAGAATTTTAGAAAGATGTATTAGTGCTGGTGGGTAAGGTGGGACAGAGAGAAGCAGAGATAGGATCGCAGATTGCAGAAAGGATGGTTAGAAAAAAAATTGTTAAGATGGTGGGTGATAGGGGGGGAGACGCTCCACTCTCTTTTTTTATTATAGGTGTGTGTGGTATGTGTATAGTAAGGAAAAGGAAAAGAGGAGAGAGGGCGGGGGGTCGTGATAGGGCCGCCTCCTCGCCGTGTCCTCGGGGGGGGGGGGGGGGCGCCGTGCCCTGCGTTGAGGTTGGCACGTGAACGTTAATTGTGGGTTTTTTGTGTTTTCTGACGGTACACTTGCTGTGTGAGTATGTTTGTGTATATAGTTGTTTTTATTTGGTCCCTTGGTTAAGAATAAGCCAAAAACCTCAGAGTTTTTGTTAGGAGTGAACTGGAAAAAACACTCGTGTTTGGTTGAGAATCGTTCTGGGTCGATCGATAAACCTTGCGGTTGCGGGTAAGCCGGCAACCAAGAGTGTGGTGTGATTGAAGTAGGCGTGCAGGTCTACGTGTGAATTTTTTACGCGGCCCCTTCAGGGGCCGCGTATATACTATTGTAGCACTTCTGTACTCTATGTTTATGTGGGTTTTGTACTACTACTATTGTAAGAGTCAGTCTGCTACAATATATGCCGTATTTCTACATTGGTGGCAGCTAAATTGATCTTGTTTTGCTCAATATGCCAGTGACGACGCGAAGGTCTGGCAGACCGGCTGTTACAACGACAGGAAGGCCGAGACGACGAAGCACCACGGTTGCCCAGTTAGACGACGATATACAGTCCGGAACTCCGTGGGCAGTTGGGCGCTTTCCAAGGCCAGATGTCCAGGTTAGCAGACGTTCTCTCATCGATGGCCGCTACCGGGACCGAACTGGTTGCTGCTGGTGTGCGGACGACGGCTCCTGAAGTTGCGGGGGCGGGACCGAATCGGTTGACTGTTGGTGCCGAAACGGTGGACAACCCTTTAGCGGTGCCGGACTCAGGTGTCATGGCGGGCGCGGTGTTTGGGGGTGGTCTACCGGTACTGTCTGCTTCTCAGGGGGCAACGGCTGGCAGTCCGGGGGCAAGGCAACAAGAACATGGGCTTGTCGCGGACATGGAGGATTCAAGTGACCAGATGCAAGAAAGAGCACCGTCTGTACAAAGGGTCATTCGACGAAAGCCGTTGTCGATGCCAGAGAAGTTCAAGGCAAAGGACAAGTGGTCTGATTGGCTGCTTGGTTTTGAAATGAAAAGTGTGCTAAATCAGTGGTCCGAAGAGGAAAAAATGCTGTGGTTGGTTGATTCTCTCCCAACCGAGGCATTGCAGGTTTATCACGGCGTTTCTCAAGCAAGTAAAGGTACGTATTCCAGTCTTGTCGCTGAACTGACACAGAAATTTGAACCCAAAGAGAAAGCTGATGAATATTTGGCGGAATTCGAAGTATTGGTCAAAAAACCTACTGAAAGCTGGTCGGCATATGCTACCGAGCTTAAAAGTTTATGTTCTAAGGGATACGCTGGTTTGAAGGAATTTAATGAATCTGCTATTGAAGCGATAGTAGTGCGGCGCCTAGTGGAGTCGCTTGATCCGAGTCTGCGCAGAGTTGTTTGCATTCCGCAGTGTCCGCGTAGGTTAAACGACGCGCTTGTTCGAATCAACAGCGCAGAAATGGAGTTTGACTTGGCTGCGAAGGTAAAGCACAAAATTGCTAGACAAGTTTCTGCTGTCTCTGGATTTGATGAACCTGATGAGCAAACTACATCAGTTTGTACAGTAGCTAGAAATCCGTACGAACAAATTCTGTCAAAAATTACTGACGGTTTTGCTGAGCTAAAGCAGGCTATTGATCAGTCTGCGAGTGCTCGGCTGAATAAGCGCTATGTGAAAGGTATTGACCAGGGAACTAACTGGGGGGGAGCGAATGGCGAGGACCGTAAAAAAGTAAAGTGCTTTGCGTGCGGAAAGTGGGGCCATGTGGCAAAACAGTGTCCCGAGAAGTCGCAACAGGAAAACTAACAGCGGTTGACGTGTCGGGGCCAACGCCTGCCGCTGATACCGAGCCCCAACATTCTGTTTTTAGTAACTTGACTATTTGTAAAGCTAGTGATTTAGCAACTTTTGTCGAAGATGAGGTCAATGGATATTTTTGTACCTTCCTTGTTGATACTGGAGCTGGAGTAAACGTCATGGACTTTGCAGTCTGGAACAAAGTCGGCGGAAAAAAACGGCTGATGCATTACTCTGGACCGAAAGTGGTTGGTGCGTCTAATATGCCACTAGATGTGTGTGGTGTGGTAGATAACCTTGAAATTCGACTAGGAGGAAAACTGTTTGCCATGAAGTTTCTAGTTTGCAAACAGCTGACACACCCAGTCATTCTTGTTGCGGATTTCTTTCAAAAGTACTCTGTTGATGTATTGTTTTCTGAAAATTATTTGAAGATTGGAAGGGGATCTGATGAACTGCGTGTACCATTACGGCGAGACGACACCAAGATCCTAACTGTGTGCAGAGTTGTTCTCAAAGAAACTGTAGTTGTGCCAGCTTCTTGCAGAAAATTAATCACAACTGAGCTAAAAACTGTGACTAGGAGTAGGTCTGAGGGTGTCGTGTCTCCTGTTGAGCTAAAAGGCGCAGCAGAGTCGCTCATGGTAGCCCATGTTTTGGTAAATGCAGAGTCCGACATAGTGCCTGTGGAAGTTGTGAACAGTTCTGTTGATCCGATTACGCTGTACGGAGGTTCAACAATTGGCATGTACGAAGACATCGCCAAGGACGACGCGCTTGGACTAATCACCGTACATGCAGTTGAGGAAAAAGGACAGCAGAAAAACGACGTTGTTGAGAAGATGCTTGAAGATGTGCAGAAGAAGAGCACCATATCATCTCATCAATGTGAACAGCTGCGACAGTTGTTTTATGAGTTTATTGGTATAATTTCACAGGGTCCAACAGATTTTGGGTGCACACACAGCACAGTGCATCATGTGAACACAGGTTCAGCAAAACCTATTAAACAGGCAGTCAGACGGTTACCACCGCAGCGCCGGCTCGAAGTAAAGAAGATGATTGATGACATGCTTGAAAAAAACATTATCGAGCCTTCGACAAGTCCATGGGCATCACCAATCGTGCTAGTGCCTAAGAAAGACGGTACTACCAGAATGTGCATTGACTACCGAAAGGTGAACAGTGTCACAGAGCCAGATGCTTATCCTTTGCCGCGTATCGATGACGCATTGGATGCTCTTGGTGGAGCAAATTGGTTTTCTACGCTGGATCTAATTAGCGGTTATTGGCAGGTGGCAATGGCAGAAGAAAATAGGCCAAAGACAGCTTTCGCTACATCATTTGGCCTGTATCAGTTCAAAGTCATGCCTTTCGGGTTAACAGCAGCACCGGCAACGTTTCAGCGTTTGATGGACTTAGTTTTAACTGGCTTACAGTGGGAACACTGCCTTGTTTATCTTGACGATATCATTATATTTGGTCGATCATTTGAAGAACACTTGGCGAGACTACGTAAAGTGTTTCAACGACTTAAGGATGCTGGATTAAAAATAAAGCCGTCCAAATGCTCTTTTTGTGTTCAAGAGGTTGAATATCTTGGGCATGTGATCACTCCTGGCGGTATCGCTGCAGACCCGAAAAAACAAACAAGGTCGCGCACTGGCCGGTACCGTCGTCAAAAAAAGACTTGCAGTCTTTTTTGGGATTGGCTACGTACTATCGCCGGTTTGTGGATAACTTTGCCCAGATCGCAGCTCCACTTTATCGTTTAATTTCAAAAGATTGCCAGTTCGTCTGGAATGAAAAAACGCAAGAAGCATTTGACACACTGAAGAAGAAACTGTGTTGCCCTCCAGTGCTTCGTTTTCCAAATTTTGACCTGCCGTTCATTTTGGACGTTGATGCTAGCAATGATGGAATTGGCGCAGTGCTTTCGCAAACTCAGGAAGACGGCATCGAGTTTGTAGTTTCGTATGCTAGCCGTGCATTGTCAAAAACTGAAAAGAGATATGCCACTATCCGTCGGGAGCTATTGGCAATCGTGGAATTTACTCATTATTTTCGACATTATTTACTGAACAACGAATTTTTGTTGCGAACCGACCACAGGTCATTGCAGTGGCTGCAAACATTTAAAGACCCCGAAGGACAAATGGCAAGGTGGTTGAGCAAGCTACAACAATTTAAATTCGTTGTACGGCATCGTCCAGGTCGGCTTCATGGAAATGCCGATACACTATTGCGATACCCAGAAACGTCTATTGCGATTTTCTTGGTCGGTTTCCAGCAACTGTCTCCAAAATGCGTCCGTGAGAAACAACTGGCTGACCCAGAGATAAAACGAGTATTGATTGCCAAAGAAATTTATTGCACAGATGAAAATTGGTGGAGACAAATTAAAGAGACCGGCAGTCAGATCGAAAGAAGACTGGTTGATCTGCAAGAGCAGCTGGAAGTACAGGACGGGATGTTATACAGACGCTGGGAAACTGAAGATGGCGTAAGCATTGTTCAGCAATTGGTCTTACCACGGAGTGATCGGGACGCATGCTTAGAACAGCTGCATTGCAGCCCCATCGCTGGTCATCTAGGAATAAAAAAACTGAAGAACGTGTGCAAAAACGATTCTTTTGGCCGGGCTGGCGACTGGATGTTGCGAGCTTTGTAGCAAGGTGCAGATTATGTGGAGCGGCTGGGAATGAATCCAAAAGACCAAAAGCCACCATGTCACCGTTCAGGACTGGAAGACCACTGCAAGTTGTAGCGGTAGACATTTTTGGACCATTGCCAACCACGTCATGTGGGAACAGCTATGTGTTAGTTGTGCAGGACATGTTCACGAGATACTCGGAAGCGTATTCTCTATCGTCGATTACTGCGGCATCAGTAGCAAAGACTATGCTAAAAGAATTTGTATTTCGCTACGGAGTTCCTGAAAGAATACATTCTGATCAAGGCCGCCAATTTGAATCAGTTTTGTTCAAAGAATTATGCTCGACCTTGAAAATATCAAAGTCGAGAACAACCCCTTACCACCCCCAGGGTAACGGACGGGTCGAAAGATGGAACCGCACTGTAAAATCCATTCTTCGAAAATATTGCGAAGAGAATGAATCTGACTGGGATACCAAGTTACCGTATGCTGTCTTGGCTTACAACACAAGCGTACACGCCTCCACAAAGACGACCCCCTTCTCGCTAATGTTTGGGCGAGAGCACACTATACCTCTAGATCTTGTGTATGGTTTGCCAAACGACCAAAGTATTAGCCCAGAACAGCATCTAGCTACTGCTCGTGAACGATTGAAAAAAGCTTATGATTTTGTCCGTGTACAAGCCGGTGTGACACATAAACGACAGAAGAGCTTGTACGATTCTAAAGTTCACGGTGATGGACATACCCCAGGAGATCTTGTGTGGGTCTTTTATCCAGCTGTGAAACCAGGAAAGTCTAAAAAACTTGGACTTTCCTGGCGTGGCCCATACAGAGTGATCAAGAAAATCTCTGATGCCGTCTACAGGGTACAAGACGTTAACCAAGCGAAGAAACGTATGGTCATTCACTTTGATCGATTAAAGCCTTATCTACGGGGATTTCAAAACTGCTATACAGAGGACGCGACCAGAAAGCCAGAAGACAATCTGGAAAAACCGGCAAAAGTGATCAGAGGACGAGGTGGTCACCAACCCGGTGTTTTGGCGTCCACAGACGGTGGAGAATCTAACAAGCAGTTACAAGTCACGCGGCGGTTGACAAAAAAATTTGATGGGACGTGGAAGAGGAATTAAAACTTTTAAATTATATTGCACTGTTTGTTGTGACACTGACTACTTATAGGGGGGGGGGTAGTGTAGTGCGGAAGCACTTCTGTACTCTATGTTTATGTGGGTTTTGTACTACTACTATTGTAAGAGTCAGTCTGCTACAATATATGCCGTATTTCTACATTATATTCAGACTTTTTAAATCCTATGTAATTTCTGGTAGGTCGATTTTCCTACGTTAAATTACACTGGATACACTGGATTACACTGGTGGAGGTAGGTCGCTCTCACGGTGCAAATGCAATTTCGAAAAACAGAAAGCAGGACTTCGTGAAATCAAAACAGTGAGCCCGGGGTGATTCGAACCATCAACCCTCTGATTCGAAATCAAATGCTCAATAGATACAAGACGATCTACCATCTGAGCCAAACGGGCTTGAAAGGATTGACTTTAAAAGTGTTGGTATTGCAGCAGTCGAAAATGTATTACGTAAAGCCTACGTACTTATTTTCATTATTATTATTCTACTAATAATATTAATTGATATTATTTGATTGCACATTACAATGAACTATCGTTTTACCTATGTATCTTTTGAATGCTAATAGTTCGGTACACTAACTGATATCAGATCATGTGCTTAATTTCAAATTCTGACTTTTGCGGCTCGTTAGTCCAGTGGATTTATTCTCACTCAGGGTGCGATAGGTCCCGGGTTCAATACCCGGACGAGTACACTTTTTATGTTTTTGCGAAATCGAACTCTTACCTTTGCTTGGAGTTATATTAAAATTTAATTGTAGAATAAAGTGAATAAAACAGTTTTACTCAGCAGTAGCAACCTGCAGCCAATCTGAATAGCGACGGTACGGCGTACGACTGAATTACGGCAGGCGTTTCATTTTTTCTGTATTGACGCCCCGGCGCCATAAAATGATAATAGATTTTCACTCAGTACTCGGTCAGTAAACGAGCTTGCTGGTTTTGATAAGTAGTTCCAGTTCATCAGTAATCAGTAAGGCTTTGGAGCAAATCAGCAGTACATGTGTACAATAAGAGGGACTTAAAAATCAGTTAATCCACAAATAATGGCCGCGTTTAATATTACCTTTGGAATATTGACACTCAGGACTCACAATGTAACCACTTCTTACTCAGCAGATGAGCTTTGCTTCTTTCTATGTCAATTGGAGCATAATATTGGTTTCAACATTGTGGCGGTTTCTTAAAGTGTGTTTTCCAGGCATTGTATTCGTCCACATTTTACTCTAAAAATGATGCTAGTTTCGTATCTTCATAAACATGAGTTAGTCAAGGCACGCTTTTTATTACATTCGAAATTGGCAGTGTTTTTTAAGTGGACCAGCGCCCCGCGAATAGAAAGGATATCACAAACTTGACTTGCCAATGAAACTGGCCTACACATTTCTAAACTGATGACGTGTCGCATGAATAGAAATATATTTTTATGTCTTAACATTACAATTCATAACCAGAAGTTAGCGTTTACATTTATTGTTTAATACAATATTTTATTTGTTTTTACATTTTCTAAATTGAACAGGGAGAGCTAGTTTGAGATCAGTTCAGAAGCGGAGATATGAATTGAGTCTCCTCCCGTGTGACCTGGCTTATTATCCACGACAACGACGAAAATGGGGTACCGGCGCGTTTGAACAGTTGATAAGTATTGAGGCGCCGCGTGTCGATTAGGGCCAGGACTAGGTCCTCCTGAGTTAGATTTATGTTTTGAACTAGGCTTTTATTTATTTTTTTTTGTTATAAAATTATTTGATATTTCCAGTGTAATAAAAACTTGACTGAATAAATTAACAAAAACTTAAAAACTTAATAAATAAAATAACTGAATAAAAACTTGAAATAAATTTTAAATTGGTTGCTGAAAGTTTTCTTTTGGACCTTCGGGGCAACTAGGTCCCTTAGAGGGCCTTGTAGTTATGTTGGTGATTTCGCGTGTGTGCTCTGGACCTAGCGAGGACAACTTTTGAATAATTTACGGCTTTTTGTCCCTGTTTTCAACCATTAGATTGCATTCCACTAGGCCTCCGGCGCACGGTCCTTTTTGCTTTTTGTGCCGCTGCCTTCAGGCCTAAATTCCAAGACCCTGTGGTTTACGGTTTAATACATTACCTCAACCGGACATGCTAAGTGTAGGGAATTGACAATTGCTTTTTCTGTGCTAGAACTAGTGTTGTAGTTTTGTAATCACTTTTGTGTGGCCTGTTCTTGCAAGTGTGTTTTTGTTTAAACTGATCCTTTGAAGCCTGCCATCAAAAGTTCCAGTTTATTACTGCGTTCAGAGGTCCCTTCATTGGTGTCAGGAGTGGGATCGGTAGAAGAAATTGATCCTCATAACTGTAATTGTTTTGTTTTCACTGCTGATTATTTCCCTTATGGCGGACGCGGATAACCAGCCTGGAAATCCTCAGTTTGCTGTTGGCTCCCAACCAGAAAAGTATGACGGAAAGCGGTCTTTTCGGGCGTAGGCCGAAACATTCGACTGCTGTATTAGACTCAATCAGTGGGTGCAGCAGGATATCCATGACTGGCTATTAATTTCATTGACAGGGCACGCTCGGCAAGTTTTCAAGGGTTTACCGAATGAAGTCCGAAATGGCGAATGGGACAGTCCTAACAACGGCATAAAGCAGCACTTGATCGCAAGTTTTGACCCACCGGAAAGGCGTCTGCTTTATGAAAGGGCAGCTCCATGACCGCCGTCGTTTGCCCGGTGAAGCTCTCGAACAATTTAAATGCTCTATAAAGACCCTGGTTGACAGAGTTTACCCGGGGGCGCCCCCAGACATTCGCAGCACTTTAATAAAGGACAACTTTGTTGGCAAGTTGGAGCCAGCAAACCTTCGCTACAAGGTACGTGAAGCTTGGCCCAATGACATAGCAGACGCGTTATTGAAAGCCCAGCGAATAGAATTTGTAGACACTCAAGAGAAGGGTAAAAGCGGGATATCGTCCTATGGTGTGGAGACTAATTTGCAAGTTTCTAGTGACTATAGAAACTCATCGGTGGAAATTGTAACAAGGCAATCAGCTATGGATGCGGAGTTGAAAGTGTTAAAAGACAGAATTTATCAGCTAGAAAATTTTCAAAAGCAAAACTCAGATACTAATTTTGGTGGGCGTGGATCACGTGGTGGACGTGGTAATTACAGTACTTTTCAGTATGGTCGGAATCAAAATGTCGTAGGTGGTGGAAATGACCAACAGCGAAATTTCGCGTTTGCAAATTTTCCTGCTTCTTTGGGTGAAACTGCTCCGCTAAGGAAGTCAAATAACAATAACATTAGATGTTACAGATACGGCGGAATAGGGTACATTGGTCGTGATTGTGCCAGTCCTTTAAACAGGTGAAACCTGGATCTTCGGTCGGGTGCCAGGTGTTGAAAATTACGAGACCCGTGATAGACAATCAAACCTATTTTGTAAACTCGTTAATATTACTGATAATTTTGATAACTCATTGAATTTGCTTGATTGTCAGGGACGAATCGCCCGAAATTCAAATGACTGTAAGCAGCTGAAAGTTGCTAATGGTGGGCGGTTAAACGTTTTGGGCGATGCAGTAGTGAACTTATTTTGTGATGCATTTGATGTGACGTTCAAAGTTATTGTTGTAGACAATTTAAGTTGTGATGCTATTTTGGGTGTTGACTTTTTAAAGACATTTGGTTGTAAAATTGATTTGTCTGGAGAATGTATTGATATGTCTGATGACAAGTGCTTGTGTTTTACCGGTGGTGGTCATCCTGCGCCACAGTGCTGGTCTATGGTGGCTGAGAAGGCAGAAACTGTTTCTGCCTTCTCGCGTCTCGCGTTGTGCGGTTCGCTGTGCACTGCAGGGAGCCGGGGTTTCTCAGCTGGACGGAGCGGTGGGCTGTATCGAAATGTCAATGAGTTTCTACAACAAGGAAACAGCTTGTGCTGTACAGCCTGGTATTGTATCGTGCACAAGAGGTTCAACGACGGTGGTTCTAAATAATGTTTCTGACCGTGATCAAATAATTAGCCAAGGAACAAAATTAGCCGTGTTTGCAAAATTTGAAGACGTTATTGACTGCACTGAAATGACTGCAGCCTGAAAACCAAAGAGTTACGTTGGTGATGCTAATGCGTCTTGCGCGCAAGTGACGGCACAAGACAAAGTGACGATTGCTGAAAAATTGGAGATGCTGAAAATCGGATTACCGTTGGATCATGTCCAAGATAAAGATAAGCGTGCGCGACTATTTCAACTTTTTGAGAAGTACATAGATCGTTTTGCCCGTAACAATACAGATTGGGGACGATGTGTCAGTGCCGAGCATAACATCGATGTTGAAGGTCATCCGCCAATTAAAATGCGCATGCGTCCTCTTACATACCATACGCGTGAACATGTAAAAAAATGATAGACAACATGCTGAAAAGTAATGTCTTCTGTGAATCTGAATCGCCATGGGCATTTCTGATTGTTTTGGTCCCTAAGAAAGACGGAACCACCAGATTTTGTGTAGACTTTCGTACTTTGAGTGAAATAACTCGCAAGGATAGCTTTCCGTTGCCCAATATTCAGGACTGCGTACACACTTTGTCTGGCGCAAAGTTTTTCACCAGTTTGGATCTTATATCCGGATACTGGCACATTGGTTTAAATCCAAATGATCGCCAGAAGACGGCATTTGTGACGCCGTTTGGGCTGTTTGAATTTTTGGTCATGCCTTTTGGTTTGACTAACGCCCCAGCCACATTCCAGCGAGCGATGGAACGTACGTTATCCGGACTGCAATAACATGAATGTATGTTGTTCTTGGACGACATACTTGTCTTTGAAAAAACGTTCGATGAGCACTGTGACCGGTTAGAAAGTGTTCAAGCGTCTACTAGACGCTGGATTCAAGTTGAAGCTAAAAAAGTGCGCATTTTTGCAGACTGAGATAAAGTATTTGGGTTATTTGATTTCAGAGAAAGGCATAACAGCAGACCCAAAGAAGACAAGCCGCGTGGAACATTGGCAAAGACCATCGAAACTCTCGGAACTGCTGACATTTTGGGGTTTTTCGTCTTATCGTTAACAATTTATTAAGAATTATGCCCAAATTGCAGCACCGCTGACCCAATTGACAAATAAAGGCGTCGCTTTCGAATGAACCGACCAAAAAGAAGAAGCGTTTGAGTTTCTCAAACAAGCTTTAACTTCTGCACAAGTCTTGGCATTTCCAAGATTTGATGGAAGTCTGTTTATTCTTGACACGGACGCTTCTGGGGATGGTAATGGCGCTGAGCTGCTCCAAGTTCAAGACGGGCAAGAACGGACAGTAGCGCATGCCAGCAAATCACTGTCAAGATCAGAAAAACGCTACTGTGTTACTCGACGAGAGCTTTTTGCCGTTGTTCAGTTTGTGAAACATTTTCGTCAATACCTACTGGGTCAGCACTTCACGGTGAGGACGGATCATGCTTCTCTGAAGTGGCGTCAACGATTTAAAGATTCTGATGGGCAGTTGGGTTGTTGGCTGGAACAGCTGGCCGACTACGATTTCCATATCGAAATTTGCCTGGGAAGGAATCATGGAAATGCCGACGGTCTTTCACGCATTCCGGTTTGCACTTGCAAATGGTGTCAATCGTTTCAAGAGAAATACGTCGTCACAGAAATCACATCTGGGCCCGATTTATCGAAACATCGAAAGTTCGTCGTTGAAAATGTTCGTCGTTGAAAAAGCAAATGTTCGTCGTTGAAAAACAAATGTTCGTCGTTGAAAAACAATTGTTCGTCGTTGAAAAACAAATGTTCGTCGTTGAAAGCTCGTCGTTGAAATTGTTCGTCGTTGAAAAATTTTCCAACGACGAGCTTTAGTTTTTTTAGAACATTTTTATGTTCTAAAAGACAAAAGCTCGTCGTTGAAAAAATTCAACGACGAACATTTGTTTTTCAACAACGAACATTTGTTTTTCAACGACAAACATTTGTTTTTCAACGACGAACATTTGTTTTTTCAACGACGAACATTTTCAACGACGAACATTTGCTTTTTCAACGACGAACATTTGTTTTTCAACGACGAACATTGGTCCTATAATTACGTGTCATGTTCGTCGTTGAAAATGTTTCGATCAATCCTCCTCAATCAAACATTCTGCTTCGATAAATCGGGCCCTGATGACTGGCACAAACTGCAAGTGGAAGACGAAGACACGAAGTTTGTTCGCGAATTTATAGGACGTAGTCCATCATATGAAGACCTTTCCCGAGCTAGTTCTATTGCAAGACGTCTTCTTGATCAACTCGGGTCTTTGCAGTTGGAAAATGACGTTTTAGTGCGCAAATTTGAAGACAAAAATGGACGCAGTCATCCCCAAATAGTTGTACCAAAGTCGGCTCAGCCAGACGTATTACGCGCAGAGCATGATAGTCCTTTGGCGGGCCACTTAGGTATTCGCAAAACACTAGACAGAGTTCAACGGCAGTATTATTGGCCAAACTGGCGATCATATGTAAAACTGTGGTGCCGAACCTGCCATTTGTGCCAAACATGCAAAAACGGCAACCGAAAACATGTTGCACCGCTGCGACCTATCGCGACAAGTCGGCCTTTGCAGCACGTTTTTATGGACATAGTTGGGCCGTTAATTACAACGGCTCGAGGAAACAAGTATATTCTGGTAGTGATCGATGGCTTCACAAAATTTGCAGGAGCTTATCCCTTGATAAAGAAGAACGCGGCAACTATTGGCCGGATAATTTCTACAGAGTTCTTTGCTCGATATGGAGTTCCAAAAGTTATTCATACCGACCAAGACAAAGCTTTCCAAGGCACTCTATTATCAAGTATTTACAAGACGGTAGGAGTCAGAAAAGTAAAATCGAGCCCTTACCATCCGCAGTCGGCCGGCCAAGTGGAACGTTTAAACCGAACAATTAAAAACATTTTGCGAATTTAATCCGCTGGAGAAACCGACAACTGGGACCTACACGTTCCGTTTGCGCTCAGTGCTTATCGCTCTAGTGCTCAACGCTCTACTGGTTTTACGCCTAACTTTATGATGTTTGGTCGCGAATCAACTTTGCCACAACATCCATTCTCGACTAATGACTGCTCTCAGTATGCTGCTGAGATGAATGAAGCTCTGCGGTCTGCTCATTTGGCAGCTAATCAATCTGGTTTGCTTAATAAGTTAGAACAAAAGCGATATTATGACCAAAAAGTTGGACAGCCGTATGCAGTGGGTCAGAAAGTGTTTCTAAAAATCCGAGTTTACGAGGTGGACTAGACCCAAAATTTTTAGGGCCTTTTACTGTCGAAAAGCAACTAAATGATTCAACTTATCGCATCTGTTCAAATTCTGGCACTCGGAAATGTAAAATTGTGCATTTCGATAGACTTCGTCCTTATTATGATTCTGGCAGAAACAAAACAAGATCTACAAACCCTACAATAAATGACGACGATGGGTTAGCTCCGTATTTGGATACAAATGATGAATATGAGAATCAACAGCGGTATCTTATACGTCCTAGAATTGAACAGCAGCAGCAACCTCAACCACGACGGCATCCCCTGAGGCAGAGACGTCCGGTGCAAAGACTTAGCCCTATGGACTATGAACGTCAACTTCGAAGAAGGGGAGAAGTGTAGGGAATTGCATTTGCTTTTCCTGTGCTAGAACTAGTGTTGTAGTTTTGTAATCACTTTTGTGTGGCCTGTTCTTGCAAGTGTGTTTTTGTTTAAACTGATTCTTTGAAGCCTGCCATTAAAAGTTCCAGTTTATTACTGCGTTCAGAGTTCCCTTCACAAGTGTAGTAACAATGTCCTGCTTAGCCCATACAATGGATATTTAGGACTAGTTTCACGCCGAACCCGATTTCTTGGTTTTTTACAAACGGAAGCCAAAACTTCTCACAAAAAGTCTGACATCACAAAGCAAAGTTTTTTAATAAAGTAAATTTATGTAACCAAGAAAAAACCCGCATTTTCATATTTATTTCATTTTCAAGCTCGGGGCGTAGCCAGGGGGGGGGAATGGGGGGAATTTGCCCCCTAAATTTTTTCCGACTGAAATTTTACACTGGGGTCCCCCCTTTGGTTTTTATGGTCCGGCCGGAAAAAATTTCCGATACGTCTCCAATTGACAAAATTTGGCCTAAAAATCAAAAATTTCCCCAATTTTTTTCTGGGGGCTGCCGCCCCCTGACTCCCGCAACTGTTTGGCGTAGTGTTTTTTGTTTTTATCTTGCATGAAAGCATGTGCATATATATATGTATGTAGTTGATTTATGCACTATGTATTTGTTTAATACACTGTGTAGTGTATTTTTTAGCTGTTTTATTGTTACAAAAATAACATTTTCCAGTAAATGTATAGTTTTTAATGTCAAAAAATTTCAAAAAATTTGAAATTTGCTAGCTTCCGACCCCTTACCGGCTCACCATTTTTGTAATCTGTGTTATTTTTAGCTGCAAAATTACGTCGATGCTGCTGTGGTCGAAAATTAGCATTGTTTTTTTGACCAAAAAATGCTGATATGTGTCGTTTTTTGCGCTAAAAGAGCAATTAAGTGCAGTTTTTGATGACACTTAAAAAATTTTCTGTTGAGTTTGTGGAAAGTGGCCCATTTTCTCCCCATTGTAATATTTGTTTGCCTGACAAGAGCGTGGACGGTATCGCCACTGACATTCATTAAAAGTTTTAACTAAAACAGTCAAACTATTCACGCTCACATAAATTAGCATGCCCTTTGATTTGTTTTTAGGTTTGATGTAGTTTTTATTGTGTTGTGTTCAACAGCGGCCGCATTTATTTCCATTGTTTGCCGAATATTTGTGGTGACTATTTTGTGTTTATATTAGACTGACTTTTTATGCTATTATTTAGTTTTTTCTGCAATTTTACGTAAAGTTAGAATAGACTTTGTAGTTGCGGAATTTTTTTGTAGTTCTGGGTAGCCAGTAGTCTAAGAATTTGGCCTCAGTCGTCAACATTTCTGTTCGGTCTTGGACAGCCTATCGTAAAACTTTGCACTAGAATGCCCAGCTGTACATTTCTGACAGAGTTCTTTTTTCAAACCCTTATATTTGACCAACGTCCAACAGTTTCCGAGATTTACGGAAAACTTATTTTTTACTTACTGTAGTTATTATTAAAATATATTATTCAAACTATTGTAGTTAGTGCACTATGAATAATTACGTCTGCTGTTAAATGTTAGCTGGAAAGCACCGGCTTTTGAATTTAATTATCAGTATCGCTTCGTTAAGGCAATTTATCAGTTCAGGAAACTTAGCAAATTAAATGTTGACAATAGTTATGTTTTGAACAACACTTGAATTATTAGTGACCGTGCTATTCTGAAAGCATTAGTTTAAATAAATATCTATATATACCGCTCAAACTAAATTATCAAACTTGCCATAGAAACGTTAAACATTCAATATGGCTTTAGAAATTTTCTATCACTTGACGGAAGAGTTATAACCGACTACAGCTCATTAGAAGCCGTTTTTCATAGAGAGGCAGGAAACACAGGGTTTTGTTGCTCAGTTTGGAAATTTAAAAACTTAAATTGCAAGGTAAATATGTAATATTTTTGTTGTTTTTTGGTAAAACTTTATCGTCGGTATACGCATACAAAAACAGTAGATGGTAATCAACCACAAATGACATGCAAAACATGCAGGTTTGTCTGTTTGATAACCTGTATAGCAGTTTTCTACACTTTTCAATTCTAAATACAAAGTTCCTTTTTTAGAAGGAACAAAAAATTATAGTATAATTGCAAATTTCAATGGTGTTTAGACCTTAGTTTTATACTGCGCTACAGGCATAGATTCTGTAATAATTATTTTATAATTTTAGTTTTACTTTTTATTTGATGTTTTTTAAAGCTGTAATAATTTTCTTAGGAGTTAAAAAACTATGCAACGATCTCTTGGAGAAGATTTTTGCCAAAGCACCACCTTGCATGCCGTTCCCCACGTTTGGGGCGCCCCGTTTGGATGGCTTCGAAAACTTTGGGTCCTAGTTTTCCTGATAGCTCTGGCTTTCATGTGTTTTCACGTGTCCACTATTATAGAACGTTACCACGAAAGACCATTTCAAGTACGTTTTAACATACTGCTCAAGTTAAGCGTTTACCGAAAATTTTGTGTAAACAGTAAGAACTTTGAAGATAGCTTAAAAATGACTAAATATTACATCAATAACCTTTTGCAACATGCTTTTTTTCAAAACATTCACTTTTTTAGTACTGGTTAAAGAACAAAAAGTACTATATCCCGGTTCATACTTGTCCTCAAAAACATAAGGACAGGAACAAAGACAAGTTGGGGTCAAGTAGTAATAAATCACAGTGACAAATCAATCAAGGTAAAGCATTGCCAAATTGAAACATTAAATTAGGTGTGCATCACCTGCACTAAACATCAACATCTTTGTGAACAAGCACGTTTTGCGAGTAAAGTTACATTTCCTTTCGACTGATTGCCTGTAACAGAGTGGGTTTACCCTTCTCAAGTACAGGACATAGATTTCTACTGCAGACTCGCTGATATACAATCAGCGAAATATTGATGCAACAGGTTTTGTATTAATGTCGTAATACTGTGCGCAGTTTTCCAGCACTGACAAGACATGCGCGCTGCCTGTTGTTTGTGTTGTATGTGGATACATATATAAACGATTTGACACACACACCCACAAAAACAGTGTATTTTGCTGACCTGCCAGCCGATTTACACTGACGTACGTGCTATTCATACCAGCTGATCGTAATATAGTATATACGCGGCGGCTGAGGCCGCCGCGTAAAAATATGAATAATTTGGCCAAGCAGTTTTTACTTCTTAAAAAATATGATAAGAAAAAACTAAAGAAAGTATAACCTAATTTGAAGCGAAAAAACTGGAGAGGGTAAGGTAACCGCCATGCATCAAGCCAAATCATTATACTATCTCTCGTCAGATTTTTTAACAGTTTTAATATGATGTTAAAACCAAAAAGCCTGCTTGCTTGTTTGATGGTGTTTTTTAAGTTAATGTTACCAATTTAAAAAAACGGTACAATTTTATTATTTTTAAGGTATCCACAAACATTGAACGGAAACCCAAATTGAAGTTTCCAGCGGTAACAATCTGTAACTTGAACCCAATGCGCCGGAGTAAAATTTCAAAGGATAGCAACACATTGTACAACATTATAAAAGCAGAAGACACAATATCTTGTGAAGTTCAAGCAGTTTTAGAAGCAAAAAATATCTCCAAAATGATAAATACATCTGAAACCAGTCTAAATTGCAAGAAATCAGAGGAAACAACAACAAGTTCCCAAGTATATAACACTGCTATGTACTTTTACGGCCCTACAGGTGCACCATATTATGACTATAATTATGGGAACAATTTTCCACAAACCGATCTTTTCAAAAAAGATATCACGGACATGAGCAGTTTGAGCAGTGTTGCGGATTTAAGCGATATTACAAAATTTATGCACGTCAGCCCCGACGAAGCAGATAAGTTCGGTTATACATATGAAGATTTAATTATCGAATGTTCGTACAATAGTAAGTCATGCAACGAAAACTCATCATTTGTAAGACTATACAATCAGCGGTATGGCAACTGTTATGTTTTCAATCAAGGCGTGAACTTGCCTACAGATCGTTCTGACGTACACTATGCAAGGCGAGCAGGGGCATCTAGTGGATTGCAACTAACTCTAAACGTCAATTCCAGCGAATACATTGGGCTTTTTGCCTCTGGCGTCGGAGCACGAGTTTTAATTCACGAAAACAAGGCTATGCCTTATCCAGACGAAGAAGGGTTTAACGTGGCAACTGGTTACAAAACGTCTGTGGGGGTGAAGGTTCGTAATATCAAGAGACTGCCAAAACCATTTAAAAGCGCATGTCAGAATGAATTACAAGAGGATTATCGTGAATACCTTGATGGTGACGTTTCATACACAGAATCTTCTTGTCAGCACACTTGTAAAACCAAACTTGTGTACGAAACATGTAATTGTATGGTTTTGGGATCATTTTATCGTAGTACGGTTAACTATGCAGAAGTAGCAGAAAACGACACAACCAAAGCATACAACAACGTGTGTGATATTATGAACAAAAATCATAGCCGATGTAGAGGGATGGTGTCAGAATATATGCTTTATACCGATGATAAGCCAGATTATAAATGTGATTGCCAACCAAAGTGTAACGAAATTCAATTCGACGTTTCGAAATCTTTCACACGGTGGCCAACGTCTCAGTTTCAGAACCTGAAATTTTCCCACTTTTTCCACAAAAAAGGAATGGCGCGTATTGTGGGCCAAATGGCCGTTGATGGAATAAAAAGCACAATGCGCGAAGAAGATCGATTTTACAATTACGAGACAGAAACCAAAATTATCGACGGGGAAACTTTTAAAGCTGCGAATGTGGAATGGTACGAATACGATAAGCCGTTGAAAAAAACAATGGCGAAAGAAATTTCAAAACGCGACATAATTCGTTTACAAGTGTACTTTGAATCGATGTCTGTGGAAACAGTAGAAGAAAGCGAAGCCTATCCGTTAAAAAATCTTCTTGCCGATATGGGTGGAATTTGGGGCCTTTATTTGGGCATATCTATTACCACCTTGCTCGAAATTGTTCAATTAATTTTTTTGTTTTTTTATTACAAATTCTCCAAGTGAAAAATTTGGTTTGACTAATGGACAATGTTTGACAAAAACTGTACTGCACAGTATTGTACTATAAAAAACGACATTATTAATTAATTATTTATTTACTTCATGAAAGTTTTTTGTTAATTTTATTGTGGCCGCTATACGGTTAAGCGTGTATCTCGTATGTACCGTAATATTATTTTCTGAACTAAATTTTTTGTCGTTTGATGAGTGGAACTTAAGATAATTATGTAACTTTTGCGGAAACAAAAAACTTTCAAAATACTTTGTTTAAGTTGTGAAAGTGTTTTCTCACCCTAATGTTCTATGGCACTGTTTAGTACGCTGTCCAAAAGCTGAAACTTCACATTATCAATATGTATGTATATTAACATTGTATGTCCATCACTCTACTAAACTTATTTAAGAGGTAGAGTGGCATTCTACCGTTTTTCAGGCAGATCTAAAAACCACGGGTAAAGATACTGTGATTTTATTAAACTGAATAGAGGTGAACATGAATGGTGAAACTGTGATCTTAAAAGTAAAAGTCATAAAACTAAAAGTATACTAAACTATCATATATATTTAACACGACCGTGCCATTGTAACGTTTAGTCTGAAAGGGCTTGGCTGAAAAGTTTAAAATTTGACAAAACTTTTCTAAATTCAAAACAAACTTAAAAATAGATGAACGTGTACAGTAGGGGTGGGCGCGCTAACGTTTTTGTGTTACCGCATACCGCAAAAATAACCGCGCTTTTTGCGGTAATTACCGCGGTAATTACCGCAAAATTTTGCGGTAACCGCGGTAACAAAACGCCTGCGGTTACCGCAACTAAAGTTTTATAATTCGTTAACTGCAAATTTTTGCCTCAAATGGAACTTTTTTGGCCTCTAAAGGCTGTTTGCGCGACTATCTAGTTGTCACATGGTCAGCCGTTGCCTTAAACAGGCAAGAACAAACCTTTGCTTAGCTGGAGTAATTACCGCGGTATTACCGCAAAATTGTTACCGCGGTAACAAAAAGTTTACTGTTGCTGTAACAAAGTATCATATTATTCGTTAACGCAAAATTAGTCTCAAATTTGACTATTTGGCTTTAAAGGCTATTTCTGCGGCAAATTGTTCTCTCTTCAGTTGTTCTTTTGAACGAACAAGGACAAAACTTTATCATCTACCGAGCTGTTGTGAAGGTTGGCGTTAATATTTACACAATGACAATAGTGTCAAGAAACAGAATCGTATTCTATACGAGACGAAAAATAAGAATAATTCAGAGGGGATGACCGCCTGTCGCTGAATGTACGGACCAGCACTCCACTATTTGAGATTCTGGACCAATGCCGGTTTTAAGGCCCGGTTCACACAGATTTACTTTTTCCTTTTTACTGTATACTTTTTACTTTTGCAATTGTTTTCACACAGACCTACTTTTTACTTATCGCATTTAATTGGCTGGCTTTGGCGCAGTTGTATGTCAAAAAGAAAATCTAGCCAAAAAATTGAAGCTCAATAGGCGGAGCTTCGGCTACAGCATTCTGATTGGCTAGAATGCAAAAGTAAAAAGTAGAACGCGTTTCTTCTTTTACCTAAGGCCAAAAGTAAAAACTACAAAGTAAAGAGTACGTTCTGTATAAACCTAAATTTTTACTTTTGGCCCAAAAGTAAAAAGTAATCAGTAAAAACAAAGTAAAGTAATAAGTAACACTGTGCAGACTTGGGCAACTAAAAAAACACTAATTTTTCAAACTTTTTTGTGAGAAGTCGAATTTTTTTTATTTTTTTAATTTTGCAATTTTTTTCGCCGCAGCATTGGGCTTGTTTCAGTAGGTCCGGTCTGAATCAAAAGGCTTGTACTAGAATCTCAAATTTGTGGCGTCCCCCCAAAACCCACCCATATGTACCTGTGCCTATCAATTAGATATTTCATATCTATATTTTATTTAATTGTATTATGCTTAAAAACAGTAATATGTATGCACGTATGCATGTAATTTGAATTACTTCACAAGTGTATATGTGGATATACATATGTAGCCGCAGTTTGTGTCAAACGATAAATTGTGCTTTTTTAGTCAATCTCAATCACAAATCACAAGAACTTAACTTACCGGCGAAAAGTATATAATTAAGCTGGTCTGCATTTTTGGCCTCGGTGCCGTATTTTTCGTCGCTTAGTAATTCCTGAAAATGCTCTCGCATTGGATTCTTCACGTAAGCCAAGACACATACCACCACTATTGCCAATCCTGCCAGCTAAAACAATTAAAAATTAATAAATATAAAAAACAATAATGATTTTTAATCAATTGTATCAATGCTTTTTTGGGTAATCAGCAGTTAAGTTAAAGTCTGACCCGAAGCTTTTTTAAGGTTAAAATTTAACCCGTAGCTTTTTTGAAATAGTTATGGTTTAACGTTTGTGCCCTATTGCAACGTACACATAGTTGTAGTTGTAGGTGCAGTTGTAGTTGCAGTTGTAGTTGCATCTGTAGTTGCAGTTGTCTACTGTAAATACTACCTATCACGGGCAAGAAAGGCACAATATCAACTTACAAAGGCAACAAAGTTGAATAGAAACACAAAAAGTTTGACAATCTTCGGTCCGCACCCAGCCACCATAATGAATGAGTCCTGAACAGTAACACATGCATAACAGAAACGCTGTGGGAGGAATGCATAAAGTCAGTTTAAGGGTCGATTCATATAATAGTCGTATCAAGAGTACACAATAGTGTCTCACTCTGAGACTGCGGCCTTCGCTAAAGTCTGACCTTACTGATTTCTGAGACAAAACAAGATGTCGTGATTTACGTCACTACTCTCTGTACATTTGATGCTTGTAAATTCGTTCTTTTTGTACTGATATTGCGTGTTTCTTTTTGTTTCAGGGTCCAACAGTTTTTGGTCAAACATTATGTAAAACACAAGGGGTGGTTTCACTAAACAATTGGTTTACGTAGGTTTCGCATGATTTGCACATAATTTCATTACAAAATATCCCCTGATTCGCAACAAATTTCCTAAATTTTCTTAAACCGTGGTTTTAGATCCGTTGAAATTTTAAACCTGCAGCACAACAAGTCTCTATTCTGCTGAAATTTCAACTGAGCTACAACCATGGTTTAAGAAAATCTACGAAATTCGTAACGAATCATTTGATATTTCGTAATGAAATTATGTGCAAACCATGCAAAACGTACGTAAAGCCAGTGGTTCAGTAAAACGACCTATGTGAACCGCCCAAGCAGTCTGAAACTTAAAGGTTGTAGACAATTCACAGAGAAATATTTTTCACACAATGAGGAAAACACGGAGGGTGCCCCCTGATGCCTCAAGAAATGCTCTTAGAAGCATAATGGCGTATCGTGTATAACGCCGTAGTGTCTAAAAACCGGTCTATTGGTTATTGTCCTAGGTCGTGTCGTTTTGTCCTTAAGCTATTTCCGAAAGACTGCAAAGCCAAATATGACAATTGTTTACATGATGATAGTTGAGGTCACTTCTAGACCGTATACAAATAACTAGCTCAAGCGCATTTGTCAATTTTTCACAACAGCTGACCGAAATTTGTCGTTGTTTCTGTCTTTGTGTCCTTAAGGACAAGTATGAACCGGGCTTAATGGGGCAGTACACTTGGAGAAACCAATTTTTCCCCTGCGTGGGAAATAGGCAAATTACAAGACTGAGTGGCTCCACTCAAGTTATCAGTAAATTTTTTTGAAAAGCGTTTATACTAAAATTTTGAAATCTTAATTTTTAAGAAAGCCAACTAAAAAATTCTGAAAACGCAAGAAACTAAAAAAGTAAATGAAAAGATAATGAGCGAACCTACATGCTGCATTATCAGAAGCCAAGTATCTTAATCTGCTAAGAAGTTCAATTATAGTAAACTAATTAGACTGAAAGCTAGCCAAGAGCGGAATATACATGACATCATTATGAGATCTTGGAAAGAATGTGATTTTTTCAGTATAAACTTTTACGCAAACTTTGTTTTCCGAAATATCAATATTAAAACTTTAATCATAGAAGGAAGTCAGAAAGTAAAGACTATAGGAAACAAGCTTTTCTGCGGAACGAGCAGTTGTTACATTGGGAGGCTTGAGTCTTGAGTGTTAATGCTCTAGAGGAAATATTAAACGCGACCATTATTTGTAGATATAATTATTTTAAATTCCACTTTCCGCATATATATTTTTCGCAAGTAGCTCCAAAACCTTACCATTAAACTATAAAAAAGTCAACAATTGGTAAAACATTTCAAAGTGATAACAATTAAATATTGAAAAAGTACAAACGTTATCACAGAGTTTTGAAATCGGGTCAGTGGATTCAGAGCCCAGAGTGCTAATTACTACGCAATGAAACCATGAAATTAACTGTGAATAACGTACATGTTTTATATAGCACTAATTAACAAATAGGAAAGGTAAGTTTTAACTCTCACAAACACCTTACCTCCGGTGTCGTTGCATAGCCATTAAAAAATTAGCTGCAAAGCCGGTTTAGCTCAGTTGGTAGAGCGTCCGGCTGAGAAACCGAAGGATGGTGGTTCGATTCCACTCCGGCTGTGGCTTTTGTCTTTATTCGATATTCTCAGTTGCTTCATCTGTCATTAGTTTAAAATTCAAGCTCTCAAGATCGACCTACCTGTCCCTAAAGTGTTATTTAACACTGGAAATTCGACCTACCCGATACAGCACTGAAATTTTTGAATATAGTATGGGGCCGCGTAAAAAACTGAAGAAACAGATTTTAATTTGTAATAGAAAACTTGAGGGTTGATTATAATTAGAGCAAAATAAGCTATGTTCAATTCCATGTCAAGATATTAAGGAAATTATTAAAAACTATATTTAGCACATCAAATTCAATTAGGTATACTTGATTTATAAGACAGCCGCCAATAGTGTACAGCTGTTAACAAAACTACTTGCTCTTAATTATGGACGGTAAAATCAAAATTAAAATTTAGATTTGAAATAAAAATGTTTTACTCAGGTCAAGCAAATCGGTAAATCGGTGGCTGTTAATAGCTTGAATTTTTTCCAGATTCCAAGCAGTATTCAAATTTAACTTAAGAAAGCCTGGACAGTAAAACTGTTCAAGTCCAGTTTAGTTCTGAGTTTTGAGCCGAGAGTTCTAATGTCACTTCATTTTATAAGTCACTGACATTTTGTGAAAATTCCAATTTTTATTTAGATTTGACTGACAAAAGTTTGCTACATATGAGGATGAGCCTATACATACGTCGGTATAAACGTCTCAAAAATACATGTCTGCTGATGGTTTTAGGCCCGGTTCACCCAGACGTCATTTTTACTTTTTACTTTTTACTTTTTACTTTTTACTTTATACTTTATACTTTTTACTTTATACTTTTTACTTTTGCAAAAGTGTTCACACAGGCTTACTTTTTACTTAAGGAAGATCGCATTCAATTGGCTGGCTTTGGTGCACTTGTCTGTCAAAATGCAAATCTAACCAATAATAATGAAGCTCAATAGGCGGAGCTTCTCTCAGAGCATTTTGATTGGCTAGATTGCAAAAGTAAAAAGTAAAAAGTAGAACGCGTTTCTACTTTTACTTTTGGCCAAAAGTAAAAAGTAAAAAGTAAAAAGTACGTTCTGTATGAACCGAAATTTTTACTTTTGGCCCAAAAGTAAAAAGTAAAAAGTACATACGTCTGTGTGAACCGGGCCTAAGGCACTTACTTGCACGCATGCAAAATGTTTTGTATCAGTAAAAAAGAGCATAACAGTATAACAGTTCGAACATTCGGAAGTTATACTCAGAGCGCTCCTTTTACCAATACAAAATAAACATAAAGTAAGCATTGGTTCAATTCAAGACTTAATTTTATTTCATTTTTTTAATGTTCAAAATATTAAATTTTTTCAGGTTATTCATTTTTTCTCTACAATTCAAATATGCAACGTAGTGCCCAATTTTAGCTTGCTGTACTTCAATCAAGTTAGGGATGCATTTTTTATGAAATTAAATCTTAATGGCAATTAAGATTAATAATTAATGGCTTAATAGAATTTTGCAAAAACCATAGGGTAAAAAAATTTACAATGAAATACCATTCGGCGTAAACTTGTTGTAGAAAGTTACTGGGCATTGCAATTTATACATGAATTGGAACTTCTTACAATACATGGTAACTAAAAATATAATAAAAATAACAGAATAATTGAATAACCGTTGACTAAAATAACATGGTCTTAATTAGTGTTTTATTACCTCAATAAAATCTACTAACTGTTAAATAAATAAATCACTAAGTCACCATCATTTTTATAAGACTGTATCCTATAGCTACAGTAAGGTCCTACGGTAGTGACAAAGTTAGTAAACATCTCATTAGAAAAGTTGTTTTGTTCCTGATTTTTGAGTTCGCACACTCACTTTGTGACGTAAAGACTGTAGTTGATTAATTGTAAATGTCACAACATACGCACTGTATACCTACATGACGTTTACTGAATACCTAATGCCTATCTCACTAACTATTAGTATATAACAAGCACTTCTGTCGACGAGAGCACATATGTCCACATGACGATAGTGAGTATTATTTTACCATATCGGTAAAATTAGGCACGGCATACACCAAGATTTTTTGTCAGTAGTCCTTCTAATTTCATAAACAGATTACAGATGTTACGCAGTTTCATCTTTATTTGAGTCTGAATGTATGACAAGACTTCGGAAATTTGGCAGGATTGGCAGTCGCGGTTTTGGTCTAGGTCACAAACCCGAGACTTGCCAACCCTGCAGTACTAAAAATCTGTTCGACGATAACGTTTTACGTCTGTATAAGTACATGCAATTTGAAAATTTACCGGTGATTTAGACTGCTATTACATTTGATTTTTTATCATGCAAATTTGAAAAAAAAATTGTACACTTTCGAAATTCTCAACAAAAAATTCTAAAAATGGTGGTTATCGAACCCCCTAACGTCTCTTACGCCCTTAATCACACGCCTTAACCATTAGGCTACAGCCCCTCCGTATGTTGTGATTAAAATTGGAACTAAAGTTTCGCGCATCGCTGATACGTGAAGGAATGCCTTGTAAGATTTTTAACACAATTGATATAGTTTTTGCAGTTTTTTTGCCACAGGGCAATTCTCTCGACCTTAGGAAGGTTGAGTGCGGTTTGTGTAGTTTCCGAACTTCTCTGTAACCGCAAAAAATGATATCGATTGTTAAATGTTAATTTGACCTGAACACGCACACGCAGACGCAACTACACACACACTTACCACACACACATAGACACACGCACACGACGTGTGCGCTGTGAGTTCACAGAAAACGCGCATGAGCCAGCCGGGCATTCCTGCAGGCTTCAGTGATGCACTGAAACTGAGCAAGATTTACATGCATTTTCAGTTTCAGTGCATTAACTGAAATTAGTATGCACGGCCGCTGAGGCGGCTGCGCAATAATTGCAAGAGCACACGATAATAAGTGGATGGTACAATGACGTAACTATTAATAGCAAATGTACATAATATGAAGAGTACGACACTCTCCCTATTATACCTTGGGGCTTGCGTCTAATGCGGAGCGCAAAATTGACCCTTTATGCACTATTTTGACTTTTTGAGGGAAGGGTACTCGTATGTACTCTTTCTAACAGGAATTAGTGTCATCAAGAGCACAGTGTCATACTATTTCATATTATGACATAGTATGACACTTATTCCAAGTACTAATTTTTCTAACGTTATTCATTACTATCAGAGAGTAGCTTAATGTAATAATTATTGCAAAGTTAAAAAAACTGGTAAATATAATTTTTGTACAGAAATAACTCCCCTATAACTGATATTACGGAGCAACTCTGTGTCAACAATACATCGGCACAAACTGACCACTATTATAGAATATAAACCTTATATGCTTTGTTTCTGGGTTTTGCTCTTATAAAAACACAAAATTATACCTTATTACCCACAAAACAATCTGAAAATATAAAACTAGCTGATACTGACTAGCTTGCGTATCTGGCACATACACGAACAATTCGAGTAAATAAAGAAAAAAGAACGCTTAAGCTTAGAAACAGAGCTATGGCTTTTTAAGTATCCCTTAGCAACGCTTCCAAAGCAAGAAATAAACTCAGCAATGCTTGGAAATAAAATGTTCTAAGCTCAAACCCAGACTGACACACGATACGCACAGAAAAACCAAACTTGGCTTTTTACTCGGAAAAATGAGTCAAAATAGATCGGCTACTGGTTTAGATAGAATAAGAAAAACACGGTTTATGTGCTAAAATATGGGTAGAATTGGAGCTAAGCTATTTTATTCCACAATGGAAAGTTTTTAAGTTTAACCCTAAGCGGTAAAGTTGAGTCATCAATTTTTAATGGAAAAAACCATTAGATCACTCATACGGTTCGTTTGAATGTAAAAAAATGATTCATACAATGCTACAAGTTTTCCAATGGTGCCTTGCAAAACAGAAGCATAAAAAACTTTCGGCAAATCTAATATTGGTAATTCCGTATTAATTTAGATAAAGCTAACAGAGGTTTTAAAAACTTTTGCCAAATCTAAATTTGGACCTTCGGTATTGGTTTAGATAAGGCTTGGCTCAGGTTTAGGATAAGTTTGCTTTTCGCCAAGGCATTTGCCTAGAATTTTAACTTTAAAACTTGTATTATTTGCAGCAGTAACACTTGCATACAGCCCTTTGCCTCAGAATTGTGATCAAATTAGAGCCCCTTACGTGACCTGATGGCTTCGTTAGACAAACTGAGCCAGTAGAAGCAGCTTATGCAAATAGGAACCGTGTCAAAAATGAATTGTACACGTGTACACGTTTTGAAAACACGATTTGCACACCTGTAGATGCAAAAGCCAGTTGTATAATTGCATTGAAACCGCCATTTGCAGTCAGTTTCAAATAAAAATACCTCTTGGTGTCCGAATTTTTATTCCAGACGCGTCAGGTTGACATAACCCGTTGCGTTTGGATGATATCACTGGAAAACAAGCTTTCTGTTTGCGCTGCGTACAATCTAATGTCATTTCATGGTAAAAGAAATTCGACAATTTTTTAATCAAACTGATGTAAAGTGACAAAATGCCTCATTGTGAGTGTGATGCCTGAAATTGCGATGTTGGTTTTTGTTCCTTCTAGAGAAGGAACATTTGTTATCGGTTTTCGCTCCGATAACAGAAACATGTAATTTGTATGGCAGCTTATCCTATGATTCGTGTGTATTCCTAATCCCCAAACTACCTGCTATATTTTTCCCACATGGGGGGAGCCGGTTCGATACGAAGCAAATTTTAACTTTAAAAACTTCTGTAATGATCCCAGTCAGCCAACCTAGAACCCTAAAAATAAACAAAAAACATAATTTCGCAAAAAGACTAAAAATTTCTTCATACATAACTATTGTTCGCTTCTCTTCATTCCGTGTTAATGAGCCCCCCGTTCTTCACACTTTGAAAATTGACATCTAACACTGCCAGTGTCCAATGGCAGTTGATATGCAAATTAGAAAACTAGTTTAACCAATCGTTTTCCAGACAGAGGCGGGTCTTTTAATTTGGAACAGTTTTGGTTGGATGACAAGCAGACAGTAAAGAATAACATGCAAATTAGTTTTCTCCTGTTTGACAGCTCAGATTGGATTTTACACAATCAGCTGTATGGCAGCAGCAGGTTAATGAATTGTCGCGCAGCACGTTGATCAACACAACCCATGGAAGGGTTCTACTGCGTTCCTACTGAAAGAGTACATAGGTAGGCAATTGGCATAGCACAGACAAAAAAACAGAGCCCATGCCTTCACCGGATAAACGGATTGGACTATTGAGGTTCGAGATTTATGATTGGTAATCGGACTAAACGGACTTTACGAATTGCATATAACAAGTCAGCGGCTTAATTTTTAACAACTCCAATTCCGAAACTACAACTGCACTAAACGAATTATTTAACATGCACGCTTTTTGTTGAAAGTCCTTTCTGGCAACAAAAAGCAACGCGCTAAAGCTTACCTAGTCCATATCAGGAGGTTTTTGAATGACAGTAAGCACAATTTTTAAGTCAGTTAATCTGATTAAAATGAACCCTTTAATCCGGTAAAGGGGCCATAGGCTACAAGTAATAGAACCAAAATGAGACTATTAGCAATTACATATGACATTAGGTAACCCACCCTTAACAACAGCAACCAAACACATAACAAGCAGCAGCGGTCAAACCGAAACTCCGATCTCAAAGCAACAGGGGTAAACCCGGCCTCTGACTAACAACAGCGCACACCAACCTACAATGTAGACTCAAAACCTGCAATTAGCAAAGCACGTTGAACGGTTGTCAAATTTAGTCATCTCGAACGTTTAGTTTATTATCTCTGGGGAGGAACACTGCTCCTTTTAGGGGCAACTTGTTTAATTGCTTAATATTATTAGTTTGGGCTAGCTACTTCGTTACAATGCTTTTACTGTAATTAGTGCAAAACATTTACTCAATATACATTACTACCTAAAACATGTCATGTCATGTTATGTCAAATATAATTAGACAGTCATAGTAGTCACTGTTTATGACATTGTGATAAATTTAGTCATCTGCAGACTGTAATGTTGTAAATACAGGGTCCTACCCTCCTTGACCTAGCCTTTTGTATGTCCATTTGGCATTGAGCTTTATTCATGTTTAGTTGTCGTACATATGTATGTAGTAACGAGCGCGCAACTAAGCCTAGAAGTCACACATTTAGTAGTTATTTTACGAACCTAAATTTAGTTTAAAAAGTAGTTTTATTATGTTTTAATTATGTTTCGAGTTATATTCTAAAAGGGGAAACTTATTCTGAGTCTAAAATAGGTAGTTTAGATTAGTCTTAAAAAGGTGCAATGCAAGTTGGTACGTTGGCTTACTGGGGGAATCTGAAGACGGCCGTGTTTTAATATCGGGGGCAAACAGACAGAGACTGTATAGTTTGTGTTTTGAGAGTAGGGTACAGCTCTCCCTGAGTTAAAATAGTTCGCAATAGGCAATAAATGGAGAAGTAAATAATATTGTTGTTCGCGTATTTTCATTGTAGTGCGCAATTAGTTTCATTGTACAAATTATTGTGCAAATTGGCTAGTCAATAAAGCCTTAATTTTATTTTGTATTCGTGTGTACTGGTTAAATATTTAGTTGTGTGTTCGCGTGATTAGGGCCCGTTCGAGAAATCCCTTAGAGTGCTCCCGAAACTGGTAGTGAGCGAACTCTGTATCTGTAGTTTCTACGCTCTCAGTGTCAAGTTGTTATTACTGCGCGCTCTCCGGCACAGATAGGCACCGGTCACAATTTTGAGAATCAGCCCGTTAGCTCACGCGGAGTCCATACGACCGGGGGCCGCAGTATAACAGTAACGTCTCATCCTTTATGTATGCTTTTTCCTCTGTGAAAATGTCTGGTTCAACAAGAACTGCATTCACATTTTGTTATTTCTCTCCCACGCTTTTCTGCTAAAGAAGCTGGCAATTTGTTGCCACCTCAAATACTCCGGTGGTTGGAAGTGGTAGATTTCAATCAGATGTAATCTTTTTCGCCATTTGTCTTGGATGAATCTTAATTTTATCTAATTTTTGCCGAACCTGAAAATAAAGAACATTACTATTGATTTCAGAATTTAATTTACGATAGCCAACAAAATGAAAGTTGTAGTTATAGTGTGCACTGTATAAACAAAAACTAAGTTATTGGTTCAGCTTTGTCTCGGTTAATCCAGCCTTTTGAAGTAACCTAAATTAGTCTAACCTAGGTCCTATTCAACTATGGCCTCCGCAGTGCCGTTATTTTAAATACTACACTGAGGTTGGATTATCCTACAAAATTGACAGACTGTTCATTCTTCAATGAAAAGCACTGGCGAGGTGTACCTTTTTTTGGCAGCCGGCAGAGCAAATGGGAGACAGCGAGAGAAGTACATAATGTAGTAGCAGGTACGAATGGAAGTGGCAGGTACGATTGGAGAAGCGAAATTAACACATTATTTTACTAAAAAATGTTACTAATCAACACACTTTAACATTGAACCAAGAAAACCGCATAGACCAAAGTAGACATAAAATTTGTAGAACAAATTTCCTTCAAATTTTAATAAATTTCGGTGAGAATGCCCCCAATTTTAAGTCGCTCCGCCCTTTATATCTTACTTTGATAAATTTGATGAATCATAAATCGCCCGATTTGCTAAATCATACCAAAAATCTAATTTTTGTGTTGAAACAAGGAAAATTGACCCACTTATAGGTTCCAATTTTCTGATTGTAATGCTGAAAAAATTATTTTTGAAATTTTTCTACTAATATTTCTTATCAATTTTCGACATGAACGATTTTGGTTCACTAGATGGGATGAAAAGTGCATAAATTTTCCTTGAAAATATTGTGCGGAAAGGATTCATATAAACCTTAAAAGAGCATAAGTTGCTCCTGCATCCATAGACGACATGTGCCATATACACGTATTTAAATGTGCTAAAAAATTGCCTATTACAAAATCAATTACGGAATCCTACAGTCTTTATCCAAGAAACTGTCTAAGACCACACTAAGACTTTTCAAAGTTTATCTCAAAACCACACTGAATTTTCCTATTAAAAACACATCATCACTTACGTATAGAGTGTCACTGAACTGTCATTTTTTACTTTTTTTCAAGGTTGTTCGCAATAATTATTACCCTAGGTAAAAACCGAGAAACGAAACAACGATTTTTACAGCATCGCATTTGCTGCGCGTAGCTATAACAAAAAATATATTACACATCCCTTAGTTGCAGTGCGGCTGTGGTGGGCATGGCGGAGCAGCTGTGGATCACTGATAAACTAACAAAAATTTTGCACAAAACAAACAAACATACATTGTCAATGACTATGAAAGCCCTCACACATAGTACATCAGTGTTAAAACCTTTTCATTCTTCCCAAAAAACACTAAAACTGCTCTAAATGTGACACAAAAATTTTTCAACCAAACTGCATACACTACACTCAACTAAACTGAACTGAACTAAACAACATACCGCTACTACGCACAACCCGGAAAAAATCAGAAACAAAAAATTGACCGCACCGAACACACATAAACAAGTAGCCCCAAAAGGGACAAGGTTCCTTCCCCGGTGTCTACCTTTATTATTCTACCTATATATTATATTTACACTATTACAGTCACTACCTAAAAGTACTATCACTACCTTTTGGCTTTTAGTACCCAGCTTATTTTTGACTACACTGCATATCCTATCGTATCCTACTTTTCGACCTAAAATAATTTAACTACGTACAAAAGCAATGCTGCAGGATGTTAAGCATCCCACTGCATTGAGCCATTAGGCTCAGAAGTTACGCTTTGATCTGAGCTCATCAGCTCTAAGAAGCGATAAACAGTGCTTTCCAGAATCACTTATATACTGCTGGTGAAACATTACGGTGCCGAGGCTGCAAAATTTTGTCACTGTTACAGCACACCATTAATTATTGATTGATTGGATACGTATTTGCATTGCATATACATACGCAGACAAAAAAAGCAGCCAGCAAAAAGCTGAATTTACAGGTAAAACATACAGGCGATCCAACGAGTGCAGCAGTGTTTGGCACTGCAGCAACAACGGATCAAAACAATAGTTCCTTCTCTAGAAGGAACAAAAACTATAATGATGGTGCAAGCGCTCATCAGGCCACTACAATCTACGACCACTGCGCTCACACACATATCACACATGACACAAGCGCACCTAAGCACGCAGTCTGCTGTTCGCAGCAGACAAAATATACAACACAACAAACACGCATACGCACACCCGCGTACATAATCTCATTTTCAACTGGACACTGTCCCGCATTTACGCAGATACAAGGGCGTAATTTGGGTTTGTTTAAGTACTAGATTGGCTGTTTAAATAACAACTTTTAACCAAGCAACCAGCTAGAAATACTTTTCATTGTACACTGAGCAACTATACGCCCTAGTATAGTACAGGTCAAAATTAGATCCATATGCCATCAGTGCTGAGCTCAGGCTGTGAGCAGTTCTCTTTGATTACCAATACCAACGCAATATACATCGTTTATCACTACATTCACACAATGTACTTCTTACCAATTTTGTTTGAGGCTAATAAAAATTTAAATAAAAGATCAGAACTGTCACTGGAAAATATAAACCAAGCAACCAAGCTGCTACTAGCAACGAGAACACCCCTTGAGTAATAGCTACGGTGCACAAAATGCACGCGAGCAGTTTTTGGCCAGTAAGACTACGCGCGTGCAGCGCTCCGGCTGCGTGCAGTGCGTGCAGCCAAAAAAGTGTTCGCAAACAGTGCGAGAAGGTTTTCAACAGAAACAAAGGGTATATGCATATAATTTTGACCGGTACTGTATTTGAGACCCGCTTGCATAAACTTTGTAACTCTGTCTTTGTCCGTTCAGCCGGCATTGTCCGTCAATGTCCGCTCAGCCGGCAAATTTACGAGAAACTCCTGCTATAATCTAATCTTATATCATACCTGTCTTAAAAAACAGTGCAATAACTGACGTCAGTACCTAACTAAGTGCACGCTGCTAGATTCACAGCGCGCATCTAGAATCTAGTTATTGCACTGCTGTAGGCGTGAATCTTAGTTATTGACTTATTGCACTCTATATTTCAGAACAGATCTAATATAATTACGTTATATCACTTTGTAGTGTGCACTCTGCACCTATTCGCACTAATACGTGAAGCCCGCTTGCATAAACTCGTGCGCTGCGCGCACTTGTTCATACACTTGGCGCTGCACGTTACAATGGATATAAGTTACTGAGTGCACGCTGCATCGTGCTGTAACTTACACTTATACACAATTAGCGACGTGATTATTTCGTAAATTTGCTGGTTGAACGGACATACGACTGCCAAGTATGAATCGACCCTTACACGTGACGCATCATGTAACAGTGCATATAAACTACTACATTCTCTACTACGACTGAAAACGTCATGTTTTGCAGTTACAAAGCCAGCGGCCTTACTGGTCAACTTGAAACTGAGAGTACAATTTGTCCCAACGGAACTCGCTGTTGGCTTGAACTCACAGGTGACAATATCCGCCATTTCTGATGCCTGTCACAATACGGCTTTCTGTCAAAGTTCATGACCAAGTTGTGTCTCATTAATGATTTAATATTCGCGGCAAATCAAGGAGAAAAGAGCAAATATTGAAAATGACTTATAATTAGGTGTTATGCCAATCACTATGACTGTACTTGCTTGTAAAGGTAGGCGGTTCAAAAAATTGTGCTCTACTTGATCACACGCTTGCATTATTCTGTTCCATTGAGCCAACAGGTCTTTAATTTTGATTCTGGAATAATCTTGCATTGTTAGCGCTGGGCTTAATTAGTAACAGTGACTTCAGCGTTAATAATTAAGATCAGTTAGCAATTTTGGCCTAAATTGAGAAGGTCAGCTTGTGACTTAAAACTGCACGCTAAGAGATTATGTCGATTTTTGCAAAAAAATGCTATAGGTACTTTTAAAATGTCATAGGTAGTTGTTTTTGTGATAATTTTTTTGCGTGGCGAACAAATATGAATAAAGTAAACACGACCTGATTTAATATTTTTTAATATTTTATCATAGTTTTCAAGGTGTAATGATTTTGAGAAATAATTTTTGCATTAAAAAAATCACCAAGTAAGTTTATAGTGTGAAAATTACAAGATTTGCATCAGAATTATTTAGTTGCGGGCTTGCACAAAAATTATTCTTTTAATTTTTTAAAAAAGTTCATACTTTACTCACGGAGCTACCAGCATGGATTACAAATTCATTTACAGTATCTACCACTGCTTGACTGGGTCTATGAATCTTGTAGTTTATAAAATTAAAATAATTATATTAAGGCTATACCTAATTATTTTTGCTTATATCACTTAGCATTATGGAATAGTTCAAAATATAATTATTTCCATAAAAATATTTAGGTGAGGCACTATGTGATTTGGACTAAAGGTAAAGGCCTATTCACTCGAGGGCGCATTTTGCTCCATGGCGTACGCCCTGGCGTACGCCATGGCGCATTGCATGGCGTACGTCATGGCGCAAGCCATGGCGCATGAGCGGGCGCACACGCACACTTGCATACTGCATTGTATGAAATAAGGCAGCAGGCAGTGTGAAAATAGAATGCGCCCTCTCATGCGCCCGCTCATGCGCCCTCTCAT
Source organism: Trissonchulus sp. WLG1_4 (assembly GCA_030248245.1). Lineage (NCBI taxonomy): Eukaryota > Metazoa > Nematoda > Enoplea > Enoplida > Ironidae > Trissonchulus > Trissonchulus sp. WLG1_4. The sequence continues at coordinate 46,056 of JASANF010012089.1, read as the reverse complement.
GCGCCCGCTCATGCGCCCTCGTGTGAATAGGCCTTAATATACGCTTTCGTTTGGTATGTATATATTCGAATCTGGGTTATTCTAGTTTTTGGCATCGTCTTATGTTGACCCTTGACTTATTAATCTAATCCAGTTAATATTCCTAATTTATATACCCGAAACATCTGTGTATAATTTTCTTCGTTAATCCCCGCAAATTATGAAACTGCCTGTACACCTAGGCATTAAGTTTCTATAATTTTCTTCAAAGCCTTTGTCTCATTTTGACTAAGTACGCGCTCGGAAATTAATGACGAAACAAATTGAAAATATTTTTGCCAAACCTTTAAGCTCGTTTATCAAAAATACAAAATTGTTCTGGAAAGATTAGCCTTATACTAAACTATATTGTCAACGGTTTAGTTCAATTGTTTTAGCTAATCGGTTATAAATTAAGATTCTAAAATCGCCTGCTTTTGACACCATAAAGCCATAGGTTACCGTTATATTAGGTATTGTTGCCCTTAGAGGTGTACTTCATTTGTGCTTGTAATTCTTGGCATTGTATTTTCAGTTGCTTTATTGTATCCGTTCATTGTGACAAAACGGTTTATACCGTTCCACATTTAAACTCACGCACGCATATACATACATACTGTAGTTTGCTACAACTTTTCACCAATTCAGAATAGGTAGCCTTTTCGTTATTGTAAATAATACTAATTAAAACCAATATATATTGATCCGTATTTTTCAGGCTAAAAACTTTTCCTGTTTTTCAAATTTTTACGCATTTTTGGGGCATTTTTTTGACCATCGGAGTGGGGGTGGGGGGTTGAGGGGGGGTGCCGAATGTCTGAGGGGGGATGGGGTGCCGATCCCCCTCAGGGGGGGTGAACACCCCCCTATGTGCATCTATGGTTACAATTGTAAGACTTGTGTTAGGCTTAGACAGAGTTTAAGTTAAACCAATTACACCACCTGTGTGAATCCCAATCAATTGAAATATTTACTTTCGCACATTACTTATGGATATTAGCTAAAAACTATATACCCATATATCACTATGTATGTACATACGTATTGGTACAGTCATTATAACAGGAGTTTTTGCGCGATCTAAGGCTTCCGCTATTTCAGCTTACTTATTTTGCAAAGTCCGTAGTTCAAGCCCTCACTCAGTTCATAAGACAATCCGAACTCAAACCCACTTGAAATCATACCCAAAACTTTACGTCCATTATTAGATTGCTTAGCGGAATAATTCATTACCCGTGGGCCGTAAGGTTTCGGTCGTTTTATGAATTCACAAACCGGCCGTATTTACCAGGTTTGCCGAACTCTTTATTTTGCCCCAAGTAATGCCGAACGCTAATACGAATTTTCATTTCGGACTTGGATTAGTCTCCAATAAGTTCTGGTTTCCAAACTTTTAGCACCTCATTTTTCCAATTGAGTCACTCCCAGTACGGTTGATTGACTTGTACTTTCACACACTTACTTTTCTGCTTAGTAATTGGTGATCCTACAGTACATTGCAAAAAAAAGTTTCCAATTCGTTACTGTTAACGAACATTCGTTACCAGAAAAAGACGAAGCTTCGTCCAAAAGGACCAAGGTTTGTCCTAAAAGACGAAGATGTATTTTCCTTTTGAAAATGAAATTATTAATTATTTATTTATTTACTTAATTAATGAAAGTTTTTTGTTTATTTTATTGTGACCGCCTTCTGAAGGGGATGTCGTCGACCGGGGGGAAGGGTGCAGAGCAACTTCTCCGGTCCAGATTTTGCTTCGTATGCCACCAATTTTGCTCGTGCGCTGCCACTATTTGCTTCGTGAGCTACCTTCAAAACATTCTGAGGGGAGCGGACCTGTCTGGGGGGAGGAGCGGGGTCGGGTTGGAAGGGAGCAATCCCCCCCGCCCGTGTATGCTCATGCTCATTCTCGAGCTAGAGCTATTCCCAAAGTTGCAGAATAACTATTCTCGAGCTTAAATGTTGGTGCAATGAAAACTTATTTTATTCTTGACCTATACCTATTCTCGAGCTAAATCAGTTTTGGTGCAATCCACTGTAAGTATTGGAATCACACCTGCGCCTCTCTTGTCGACGTCAAGAATGCTAGCCCAGCCCCCAAATCGATAAGACCCTATTTCGCATTGACAACGCATTGCAAACCAAAACATGACTACCTCTTTTTTGGCCTTCACTCACGAACGCGTGAAATGGGCTCAAGTTTAGATCCTATTTCATTCTATGAGTTTAATTGTCTTTTTTGTCGTCTGCTAAAAAGTTCTAGCTGCAACATTGTTTTCTGTTTATTTTTATTTTTGTTATTTCTGCAACGTTCAAAGTTTACGCACAATTGACATTTAAATAGTTTACCTAATTGATTGCAATTAATTACAAAAAAAGGTCATGTACGGACAAATACAGACAAATATGACATGGCTATGAACCAGGCGTAAAACTTGATCAAGTTTCACAAAACTTCTATAAAACAAATTTTCAAGCAGCAACCTGTAATAAAAACTCTGATAATATTTTCCAGTCACTTTTACGATTTTAATAAGTTTTTTAAAACCCCTTTGTGGCGTGATAATTTTGCGAGAAGACGGAATTACTTATAAAACATCACAGTCTGCATTATTAAAAGACTATTTTATGATTTTTATACTTGACCGCAAAGCTGTCTATTTGACTGAATAAGCATTAGTTTTTTCCTGTCGCCACCACAGGGATTAGCGACCAAAGGTTGTAAGCTTTAGACTTGATCTAAAACGTATGAAAGTTAACATCATAATGAAAAATTCAGATTAGGATTCACAAAAGGTGTTTAACTTGAACCCAGTCTAAGTCGAACACGTGACTACATGAAATACCTACCTACACATAGAATTTTTCATTACGATGTTCTATTTCCTTTGAAAAGAACGTTTTAGACCGTATCTAAACAGTTAAACGCCTTTTGTGAATCCCTGTCTAATGTATTCATGCCATCACGTGGTCGAATTATACTAGGTTTAAGTTAAACACTTTCTGAGAAATCCTAACCTTAAACTTCATGTTAACCCAGCGATGGTATGCACTAGGTATGTACATAGGTATTTTACACGAGAATTGGTGTGCAAGCCAACCCTTCTCCAATAAAATTACGGATAACGGTCATGCGAGGAACCCCTTCTATCCGCTGATTTGCATACAAAAACGTACCTATTTCACATATATAGTTTTCGTTACATACTGCTAGCATTGGTTGCTTAGTTCTAGCACCTAGCGTGTGCTTAGTTTCTAGATGTTTGCTGTCATTGCCATATAATTTCGTATTTCTGCTTAGTGAGAACCGGGCCTTATACCCTGTCAAAGTAAACATTATCGAAAGTCATGTAGTTTTTTGCTCTTCCTCATTCAAAACAATATTTTAGACAGAGTCCAAAGTTAAACACCTTTTGTGAATCCCTCAGTTAGCGTACTATTACAATGTTTTTTTATTTTATTAGAAAGTAACGCGTAAGGTGGTAGTAACTACATTACATAGTAAGGCTGTCAAAATGCAGTTTAAATATTAAGGATTGAATATGCTTCACGTAGGCTTGCCTGTGATGCATTGGTTTATTTCATATTGTCTAATGTTTCTGTCTTTTATTCCGGCGAAGGCGAAATAACAAATATCCTTGATCATCCAGCAATTAAATTCGGTCACACCTGACTACGCAAGAAATTCTTCGGCTATGATAATTAATAGCTAATAACTCATTAATTAGCGAAATTACATTGCCTAATTCATGTAATTTGTTAGGTTCTAACTTTCGTTGTTTTTGTGTTGTGTTTTTGTTCTAATTTTTGTTTTTGTTAATATCAAATCAAAAAAGTTGAAAAAACAAATTGTCTGATTTTCCGACTAACTGGGGACTGTTGCTCAGTTCTACAAGTCGTACGATTGTAACAAAAGTAAATGCAAAATCAGGTGACATGACAAATTCATTTACGAATCAGCAGCATTTGTACTTGAAGTTATCACATTTGTACTATTTGTTGTATATGTACTGTGCAATTGTACACTAATTCTACAATGCACAATTGTTACAAGACTTGTAAAACTGATTAACAGGCCCTGTTGTACTCTTAGTCTCGATAGCTCGTACTTTGTATTCTTTTGGAAAGAGCGTCTTTCGTTCTTTTATGCCTTTATGGTTCAGCAGCTTTGACGAGAGTTTTTAGCAACAATTTCTCACGAAATGGAACCGTTTGTCTTGAATTTGTATAAACACTTTTACAGTAATAAATGACAAAAGCACGCACTGCATTATGAAAGTAAATGCCTGTGCTTTAATTTTAAATTTCGAACGGAACATTATCTCATCTGGATAATTCCAGAAAAAAATTAACCAGCAAATAAAGTTTGGCAGCAAAGAAATAGAACCAATAATTTTCAATACCTACATAACAGCTCCATTGTAGGGATGTTTCCAGTTAACTGGTAACTGATTCCTTTTCAGTTAAAGTTAAGCAGTTACAGTTAACTGATAATAACTGATAACTGAACTGCACAGATTTTCAAAAGCAGTTAAAAACTGGTAACTTATCTGCGCAGTTGTCAGAAGCGGTTAAATTAACTGTAACTGAACTGCTTCGATCGTGAAAAAGATTAAAATCAGTTAACTGATTTTATTTTCAGTTATATGCAATTATAACTGAAAATCTTTTCCAGTTTGTCGAAACTGTTTTTGACTTTTAGTTTTTATGCATAACTGAAATCGAGTATTCAGTTCAGCTGCGGGAACATTTCAAAAATCATTATAGGTATCCCAACTTATTACGTGCTTGCTTGTTTATTTACTCATGCGCTTACAAATTTTGTTTTTGTAACACACTGGCATTTTTGATCAAGCCTAAATTTCAATTGATTATTGGTCGTCGGCCAACAATAAAACACTAAGTCCTACTGCGATTAGCTTTCTCGTCTCCACCGTCCCTCAACAGCATCTGTGGAAGTGTGCAGCGAGTTTTCAGCATTTGCGGCTCGTGCTGCAGCAATTGCATGAAACTAGGTGGTAAACGTTGAAAAAACATTTTCAAAAATGAAGCTAGGAAAAATTAAAAAAAGTGAAAGTGACCATGTTTTATCGTTTTGACAGGTTTTTGACTTAAAAAAGACTTAATCGTACTACTACATATGTGTAGGTATTAATGCGTGGTACAGTATAATACCAACAAAATCTGCTTGCAACGGACCTGAGTCAAAGCGTAGTCGGAGTCACTTGATTGTGGAGCCAAGTACATATAGTGTATGCTTTGACTCCGAATTCAGGTGACTACAACCAAGAGTGCATAATGACAAGAGTATGACACTGGCCACGTTTGTGGCCTAGCAGCGCGGACATGCTGCGACCATTATCTCCCGAAAAAGGCCACAACTGTGGGGCGGGGTACCCCCCTACACGAATGAAGGCATAGCCCTCAACTGTGGGGGGGACCCCCCCCACGAATCAGACCATAGGTCTCAAACGTGGGGGGCCCCCCCCACAAATGAGGGTATACCCTCAAATGTTTGGTGCAACCTAAAAAATGCCCCGGAGACGCCCCGCCGCCACTTTTTGAGGTAAAATTTTGTTCTTAGGGGTATTTTGAGGTGTTGACCACGAATCCGGGGTCCATTTTTGCCTAGAACCCTCGATGACCCCGAAAAGCCCCCCATCCGCAGGGTACCATGCCTCAGGGAGGCAAAGGGGTCAAATTTTCGAAACTGAGATTTTGCTGTTTCTCGGGGTAATTTGAGCCCCTGATCACGAATCTGAGTTCTATTGGACAGGGATTTGTTCTGAGTCAGGGATTTGAACAAAAACATGCCCCTAGGGCTAATTTGGGCCCATAAACACGAATTTGAGGCTGGTTTTTGCCTAGGACCCTCCTGGGCCTCCCTGTGACCCCCTCAGGGTACCCCCTCTAGGAGGTCCTAAGGCGTGAAATTTTCGAAACTGAGACTTTGGTAGTGTTAGGTGTAGTATGCTCCGCAGAACACGAACTTTAGAGTCCATTTTTGCCTCGCAGCGTGTTGGATTTGACTACGGCGGCTACAATAAGGGGTTGTGTGCCAAGAATGGAGTATCTTTTGCTGAGAATGGAGGGTCCACTGCTTATTCATCCATCAGAATATTCAGGAACACAGAAAAACCTTAGAATGCGCTTTTCACCAAAAAACTGTTAAAAAAATTTTCTACCGTAAGAATTGTACGTAACTACATACATATCTGTACCAAAGCCTCGTAAAATGAGCCCCAGTTTCGAGTTCAGCACCTCAAAATACCCTAGGAAAAAATTTTACCTCAAAAAGTGGCGGCGGGGCGTCTCCGGGGCATTTTTTAGGTTGCACCAAACGTGGGGGGGGTACCCCCACATTTGAGGGTATACCCTCATTTGTAAGGGGGTCCCCCCCACGTTTGAGACCTGTGGTCTGATTCGTGATGGGGTCCCCCCTACAGTTGATGGCTATGCATTCATTCGTGTAGGGGGGTACCCCGCCCCACAGTTGTGGCCTTTTTGGGGAGATAATGGTAGCAGCATGTCCGCGGCGGCCAAGCTGGGGTCCAGAAGAGTTTCATACTCTTCTTATTATGGACTCTTGCTACAACGTACGGCATCGCTTTTACAAAATATGTAGCAAGCATTTTAGCTGTAGTGTAGTAGCAAAAATTTAGTAGCTTAGAGTAACAACGTAGAAATCAAATCATACGTAGCTAATTATGAATGTCCGAATAGCTGAACTAAAAACTAGATTTTTAGAGAAATAACTGAAAATATTTTCAGTTAAAGTTATCAGTTACAGTTAACTTAACTGTAACTGAACTGATTAAATTTTGGCGAAATTAACTGATAACTGAACTGATCTAATCTTCAGCTAATCAGTTAACTGATTAACTGAACTGATTAAGATTTTAGTAACTGAAAACATCCCTACTCCATTGTTTCAACTCCAAACTCCATTCAGCACCATGTTGTTTTGATACCATTTTGATACTTTTGATATTAATAAATAAATAAATAAATAAAATAAATAAATAATTAAATAAATAGGATACTTGGGTAAAAATTTTATTTGATTTGGCCCCTCTCCAAAAAAAACCAATTGATTTGATTTGATGTGGGCTTCTCAAAAATCATTTGATTTGATTTGGACCTTTCGAAAATTGATTGATTTGATTTGATGCATCAAAAATCAACTGCATCAGAACTAGATTTGATTTGATGCAGTTTCCACATCAAAACAATCCAAGTATAAATATATAGGCCCAAGTCTTATATCCGACACTTTGTTATCGAACACGTGATCGTATCAAATATACACCTACAAATTTCATTACCATGTTCTATTTCCTTCGAAACGTTTCAGACCGTGTCTAAAGTTAAACGCGCTTTGTGAATCCCAGCCATTACAGTTTCGTTGCACTAATAAACACAGACACTGCCATCTGGAAATATGTAGTGAAATGCAGGCTCGAGGGGATGGGCTACCTACTAGGGGCTCTTAAAAAATTCAGTTTTACGTTCGAGTAACATAATGTGAAAATAAGCAAAATTGGAGAACTTTGATTTTTGACCTGGGTGGCCCTCCGTTTAAAGCAGCCCCCTTCTTATTGTTTCAGATTTGCCCCGTGCCCCCTCGTGTTTAATTGATGGCTCGTGCTGCACGCTGTTTGCTTTACTTGTCCCTCCTGAGCCTCTTCTGTGGAACTGTCTTGTCCGACGTTCTATTTGACACCAACAGTCTTTGTCCATACTCATATATGATTTGTGCCAGAATGGCCAGAAGTCGCAGGACCTCATTGTAAGGGGCCATTCATACTTACAGCCGTATGTCCGTTTAGCCGGAAAAATTACGAAAGGCTCCGCAAGTCATTTGGCACACCTATATGCAGGAATGATGGCAGAATTTATTTGCAATTTTGCCCAAGCCTAATGAATTTTAAGCCTAATTATAACTGTAATTTTTTCAGGTTGATTTGAAATCGTGTGCAAGCAGGAAGAAGCATTTAACGTTGCGATAGGCCCAGCGATATAGTATAAACATCAATCTATCGCAGCTATCGCTTAAGGCAAGAGTACATAATAGGAAGAGTATGACACTCTTCCTATTATGCCTACGGGCGTGCGTCCAATGCGCAGCGCGAAATAGCCCGTTTATGTACGGTTTTGAGGGGGGGGGGTACTAGCGAACGACCGGAGGTAAAATTTTGCCGGAGCCGGAGCCGGAGCCGGATATAAAATGCCGGAGCCGGAGCCGGAGCCGGAGCCGGAGGCTGTGTTTTTCAAAAAAAATTGAATTAGTAAAAAATGTTGACAATTGTGAAAAAATTTTGAATTTTGAAAAAAAAGAGAAATTTTTTCGAAACAGCATTCTTTAATTTTTCAACAGTCACGCCCCATTTCTATACATATGTCTTTACACACTCATACCACCAGTAGTTTGCCACTGACTGGTCCCGGTTTTGGGTGCTCTCACAAAAAATTAAAATCAACATTGATAAAAAGTCAAAAAGTAGGTCAAATTGATCAGTATGGCATTTTGACTGCGGTGCCAAGGGCGTAGTCAGGAGTCAGAGGGAGGGCGTTGTTCGGGGTGTTTGCCTGAACTTCCCTCTTTTAGTCGAACCTTGCAAAATTGTCAAGAAGCGTATATACCCCCAAAAAAGCGACAAGTTTGGAAAAGATGGCACTTTGTAGAAGATGTCGTAAATGTCTTTAGCTTCCGGGGATTACCGCCCCCCTCCCCCGACCCTTGTAATTTAAGCATGTATATCAGTCGCGTAGCCAAGAAAAAACTTTGGGGGAAAGACTTTTCGATTTTTTGTGATGGGTAAAAATCTTTTTTGCTATTTCAGCACAAAAATTTGCGAAATAACAACACATGCAAACATTGTCCTAAATTTGACTGACCGAAAACATCAGAGTTAAAAGTCAAGTTCAAATCATTAAGTCACACAGTTATAAGCCTATAGGGGTCTGGGGGCGGTAGCCCCTGGAAAAAAGTGTGAGGAACTTTTGATTTTTAGGTCGAGTTTAATCAATTGGAGACGTAAAATTACATAATGTTAAAAAGGGGTAGTCACCGCCATTGAAACTGGCAGTAATATAAGTACTGTGTAACCGACTAACCGCTTCGTTATCCTTGTGATTTTTTCTCAAAATTTGAACTTTTTGCCAAAGTTTGAACAATAAAAATTCTCCGGCTCCGGCACTTTTTTTGCCGGAGCCGGAGCCGGAGCCGGAGGCTCAAATCCGGCCGGAGCCGGAGCCGGAGCCGGAGCCTCCGGTCGATCGCTAGGGGGTACCCCCCCCTCAACTGAAGACCCCGTGCTCAACTGAGGGGGGGGGGACCCCCCCCTCCCCTCAGCACCCCGTCTTCAGGTGAGGGGGGGGGGGGCCCCCCCTCATTTCAAGACACTGACAAGGACTTTTGTTGTGGTGCTGCACTGGGGGGGGGGTCCCCCCCCCCCCTCAACTGAAGACGGGGTACTGAACTGAGGGGGGGGGGGGTAGCGCAAAGACTTTGTCAGTGTCTTGAAATGAGGGGGGGGTACCCCCCCCCCTCAACTGAAGACGGGGTGCTGAGTTGAGGGGGGGGTACCCCCCTCAGTTGAGCACGGGGTATCGAACTGAGTAGGGGGTACTCCCCCCCTCAGTTGAGTACGGGGTCTTCAGTTGAGGGGGGGGTACCCCCCCCTCAAAACCGTACATAAATGGCCTATTTCGCGCTGCGCATTGGACGCGCGCTGCTAGGCATAATAGGAAGAGTGTCATACTCTTCCTATTATGTACTCTTGCTTAAGGTTATAGCAGCTACGTATGTCGGTATGCTAGATAAGAAACATGCCCTACAGGAAACTGACTGAGAGCATAAGGGTCGATTCATACTTACAGCCGTATGTCCGTTCAGCCGACAAAATGATGAAATAATGACGTCACATGTGCTGGCTGATATACCGCACAGTCGCACTCGGGTGCTAGTGACGTCATTCTGTAAGCTGAACGGACTACGGACATAGGCTACGGCTGCAAGTATGAATCGAGCCTTATAGTCCGGTAGCGTATTTAAACATCAGTCCATTGCAGCTATTGCTGTGGTTATAGCAACCGTACTGGGCGAACGACAAGAAATATATATATATACCTAGCTGTCTTCAAAATCACCTGATACATGAAAATGCACCCCATTCAAAATTCCTCGAATAAAGCCCCTGTCTTGAATATACGCTCTGATCCAAATAAAGCGCCCAGGGGTCTCTATCCTCTCGAATATAACCCCAGGGGCTTCAAAGCGTTCTCGAATAAAAACCCCATTTGACTCTACGAAAAAATAAAGCCCCTGCCTTGACTAGAACCTCTTTTAAATCTTGACCATAAAATAAAGCCCGGGGCTCTATTCGTGGAAATACGGTCTCTAAACCTGATTCCTTCATACTAATTTGTACCTATTTTAACAGCTCCGGACCGGATATGCTCGACTCTATCGATTCAGAGCGTACTGTGCGCTGGAGAAAGGCCTCCTTGAAGCAGCAGATTGCGGAAGCTATGCCTCGATTCGGGTAATCAATAAATCGAAGCTAGTGACTTTTGCACAGCACTGGGCAACTCGGCTTGGACTTTGTGACTACGCAGCAACCCTATCACCACTCTTTGTCTGTACCTACACTACTACTGTTTGTGGCTGGTTTTGAGTAAAATTTATGAATGAATCGATTTATGAATGATTCAATAGACTGTTTTATGAATTAGATTCAATTATAAATTATTTCATGAATTACATACAGTACTTTGCAAACCACTAAAATGTAGTAACGACCAGGGACCGATTTATCGTAATGGAATGTTCGTCATCAAAAATTTTCGTCATCAAAACAAAAATTTTGTATTGATCGAAACATTCAGAGACATCTGTTAAAATGTTAGCCGTTGAAATAAATTTTCCATGACAAACAATTATGATGACGAACATTTTGTTATTATTATTTAGCGTTAAGTTCGCTGTTGAAAACGTTTCGATCAATCCAAAATTTTTGATGACGTATTTCGCGAATGCCATTTTTTTAATAATGCCCTTATTACGGTGGATTTCACAAGGACCAAATGGCTAACACAGGGTTCTACGTTTATATACTTCATGTGATTTGCTGTAATATGTGAAACTTTGCAAATTTCAAAATTTTTAACACTACGCCTTTGTGAAATCCACCCTTTAACTCATAAAAAAGTACATCAAAAACAAACGGATATTAAACTCCAGTTTAATAAATATAACATGAACCGATAACGACTGTATTAATGTATCTATAGCATATTTTTTAGCATGTATACTGATATCATAGTAAAAAATCCATAGTTTACGACAACTAAATTTAATAATTTATTTAATTCACGTTACGTTCGGTATATCTTGCGTTATAGTTTAGCACTTCTATGATCTAAATGGCTAATTTACACAAAAATTCCTTACCGGCTCGTTATAGTGTTGACTTCAGTGTTTTGTACAGAAGTCAATATAGTACAAACAGTAAATTATCAAAAATTTTCAGAAAAAGTGAACAAAACATTGTAAGCTTAACAATACATTAGACAAGTATGTATAAATAACAGTAACAACAAAGAACATCATATTACGGCACTGTTCATAAATACAAAAAATAAGAATAACTTTCATAATATTACCACGGTCAATAATCGTAAAAGTATTTAAAATTTAACGGTATAAATTTATAATTCAAAAATTACAAACTACTTTTGTCCTCACCCCACGTGTGAAACAGAATAGGGCTTGAAGAGATTTTTTTAAGCTTCTTAGCGTAGAAACACCCACAACCATAAATTCAATTTGGAGACTCTACCCCCCCCCCGCCTTTATCGACCAAAAATGTCGAAAATTCTGCAAAATTCTATATAAGTCTAAAATTCTGTAAAATTTTCGATAAAAAGTGACATTTTCGCAAAATTTCGCTAACATTTTTGGAATCCTGACCCCCAGCCGCTCAATTTGAGAGGATGGTGGGTGAATGGTGACTCCAATCCCCCCTCATACATACTACGTGTGATTCGATTTCACACAAAAAGACAGCCGCTAAATTTTATCCTAGATCGGACCCCGATTACTGTATATATATCCGTTACGCCGCAAAAACTTCCGTAGCTCCAAGCCATTGTCTCTAAATAGGTAACATACTAACATGCTTTCTTAACATTTCTCTAGTTAAACTAAGCCTTGACATTTATAAAATTTCACCGACGCAACAGACATATATACGACTATAAGTATGAATTGATCCTTACCAGTTTACAACGCAAACAAACAATTGATAACAACAAAATGATAAAACGTGAAATAAGTTGCAGACTACATAGTTGAGGGAATGCTTAGCCAAAAAGGTGAGACTTGGTTCGTTGGTTTGAGATCATTCTCTGGTTCAACTAATTTACTAATCTATTACTTAAGTTTTAAGGAAAACAAATGAATACATTTTGCTGACAGTATTTCTAGTTAAAACTGCATTTAGCGTATTGAGTTTAACTTTACTTCGTTAATCGCTCAGCACTAGATTAACATGATGCAGAGTTGGAGAAATACGAGTTAAATTTAATCAGCTAAATCCAATTCGATAAGACCCTTGGTATCAATTTTGCCGAGTCTCAATAGAACCAAGCCCCAATTAACGTTCCATGTTGTTATATATAGTTTGCTTAAATTGCCCTAAAAATTTTCACAGAATTGCTTCATTTGAACCATTTGATTTGATCTTTGGCAGACTGCAAAACCTAAAACAAAAAAAAACAAAAATATAATCCCATTCCAAACAAAAAAGCATATATATTAGATTAAAATTTATATTACAAGCCAAAGCCACAGATAACGCAATAGATACAAAAAGCTTTTATGGTAGCGCATGCTCGTTTAACCCTTTAATGCCCGGAGTATCACTGGCTAGACAGTGTCATTCTGACACCTAGTTTTTTGGCCATTGCTCGAGCTACGTGCGTCGTAGAAATATCGCAAAACAACCAGGGTTTTTTTGTCTGAAAAGTTTAGACCACTTGGCCTCAGGTCCGAAATTTTTTTATGCCAATTGCTGGGTTTTTTTTTGGGCCAAAACGTTAGCATTGGCGAAAATTTTTGAGAGTTTGCTAAAACTTTTTTGGTCGTTTTAGCCAATTTGCTAAAACAAATTCGGCAGAAAAAATTTCTGATAACTCTCCAATTCACCAAATTTTGTCCATAATTCAAAAAATTATCCTATGCGTCCCCAATTGACCGTTTTTTGCCATTAGACGCAAAAAATTTCCTTGTGACTACAATTCACACCCATCTGCAATAATGTTTCAATGTGATCTAGTCAAGTATGTATTTTATGTTTGTATTGTTCAATTTTTTAGGATCAGTTTGTTAAGTCACTTCGTTTACTGAAAACTTCGCAAAGTACCACGTTCGGTGAGCCATTCCAATCCGTCAAACGTGGTTATTTCGGAATAATTCAAAAATTATCCTCGTTCCTCGCCCTGGGAGCTGCTACAATGCCAATTCCAGACACTTGCTGGCTCTCAAACGGTCCTCAAACGCCAAAATATGACACCTAGCATTTATAAAGAAATTGGGAAATTACAGACGTTCAACTTCGGCATTTTTTCGCCCATAGACCCTGCGAATATATGGCTTACTTTTCTTTGTTATTACCATTCACCAAAGCCTATGCATGTAGTATATTATGCTGCATTTACTTGTGTAGTATAATACTGTCTGATGTGACGTTTGCTGTTCGCATCTGTTGTTTTAATTTTCCTGTCGGAAAAAATTTCTGATACGTCTACAGTTGACCAAATTCGGCCTAAATTTGAAAGAATCTCCAATTTTTTTCTGGGGGCTGCCGCCCCCAGTCCCCTGCAACTTTGTGGTTTAGTGAGCTTACGTTTTTCAGCCGGTTCTGTATATAAGTATTAGGGATGTCGCGGATATCCGCATCCGCATCCGCGGATGATCCGCAACTTTTTGACATCCGCATCCGCATCCGCATCCGCAAAAATTTAATGCGGATGTGCGGATGTTGCAGATTCGGCAAAATTTACTAAAAATGTAGAAAATCAGACGACAATTTTGATTTTTGTGCATGTATATACCAATATTTTTGCTCTTAAAACGGTGGATGAAACTTTAAGCTTTTTCACCTCATTGTTGGTTGCAATTCGCTCTTTTCTAAAGTAGGCTTCACAAATATTTGATATAGCTGGCATATTCGAACTAAGTTTTGCATGTTTGAGAGACACTAGTCTACAAACTTGTAAAGCAATAAGTATATATTGTCAAAGTCAAAACAATATTATCAGTTTTTTACTTGCATGCTTTCGTAGATTAGAAAGAATTGACAGAGTACGTTTAGTGATTATACACCAACCTAAACCAAAAGCATCAAGTTGCCAGAGGGTCACGCCGATAGCCTTTGAGTTGGCATAGAGTTAACCAATAGCGTTTTCAACAAACTGTTGATGGCGGCGCATGGCTTAGAAGATTACGATATGTATAATGAATGCACAACTGTTTTATCTAAGTCTCATTCGTTAGTATTTGCATTCTTGCATTTATACTTGCTATTTCTAGTATAATATGTATTTTTTCGTGAAAATTTTTTCAAAAATTCGGCTCATAATTTGTTTAGAACGTATTCTAAAAAGATCCGCATCCGCATCCGCATCCGCGCGGATGTCAAAAGTCAACATCCGCATCCGCATCCGCATCCGCGGATGTCAAAAAAGTCACATCCGCGACATCCCTAATAAGTATTGCAAACTTACAAATGCCAAAAAGTGAATTTTATTATTAACCCATTAAAAAAATAGAAAAAGTCATTCCCCCCGAAATTGTTTTCTGGGTACGCCATTGACCGCTTATACGATACTTACAGTCAAGGGGTGTAGCGTATATACGCAGGGTGGGAGGGGGTAATGGTGGGAATCCCCCCGAAATTTTTTACATTTTACATTTTTTACCCTGTTGTTTTTATTACGCCAAAAAAAATTTCCAATACGTTTCTGATGACCAAAAAATTTGATCAAAAATTTCAAAAATAACTCCAACTTTTTTTGGAGGCGTTCGCCGCCAAATCTTTGAGACTTTGTGGCTTAATCGTCTTGCATTTGCAATGCAAGTTTTTGAGTTAAAATTGCAAAAAGTGCATTTTAATCCATTCTTTCCAAATCTTTCCCCTCCGAAATTTTTTTCCGGATATGACACTGCTTAGTCACTTGTGAAAAAATTCTAATTGAAGTGAATTGAAGCTAAATAAATGCTTTAAAAATGTAGCTAAAAAATTTTAGAATTGGCTAAAAAATTTTCGGACCTTTTAGCCACTTTGCTAAGACTTCCTGGCGAAAAAAAAACCCAGGCCAATTGACAAAAAACCTAGGCCACTCATTTTTGCGTTTTCGCAAAAATTATTTACAACAATGAGCATAGTATATTGTGCAGTGGTGTAGCCAGAAACAAATTATGGAGGGAATCGACTTTTAGAATTTTAACTTGTTGAAATGCATTCAACAGCAATTTTAACACAAAAACGACACATACATATTAACATATTCGTTCAATCAAAAACAATACTTTTTTGTTAAAAGAGCGGCATCTAAATTTTTTTTGGAGCTCAAACCACCAAAAATTACACAGCAGCTGGCGGATTGGCGAGGATCCACAAGATTTTTTTATATTACGGACCCTGAATTCACCAGAAATGACATTTTTTCTACCATAAAACAGCTACATATATACAAACTATACATTACAGTGGCGTATCCAGAAAAAAATTTCGGAGAGAATGACTCCATTTTTTGTAATGGGTTGGTTAAAAGGCGCTTTTTAGCAATTGTAACACACCTTACAAACGTAAGACTACTAAAACGCACAGCTGCAGGGGTCTGGGGACGGCAGCCCCAGAAGAAAATTGGCGACTTTTCCAATTTTTAGCCCAAATTTGATCAACTGGAGGCGTATCAGAAATTTTTTCTGACAAAAATTGAAACACAAGATGGGAACGTCACATCAGACAGTCTATTACACAAGTAAATGTAGCATAACATACTCGTGTAATTATATATGTAAATGCAGCATAATGTACTTGTGTATAGACGCATAGGCTTTGATGAAAGATAGTAACAAGGTATACAAGGCAGTATACAAGGGGTGTGGGGGCGGCAGCCCCCAGAAAAAAATTGGGTAAAATTTTTGATTTTTAGCCCAAATTTGGTCAATTGGAGACGTATCGGAAATTTTTTCTCCGTCCGCAGCTGAAAAAGTTTAGGCCAGCTGGCCTCAATCGCTGAAAAAATTCAGGCCAATCCGAAAAAATTTAGGCCATGGCCTTAGCTATGGCCTAAAAAAACCCAGAAAACAACCATTCGATAGAAAAATGAATGGTGAACTAAACATAATACTCGATTAAGGGTCTAGGACGCATCTAAAAATTTGCGCCATCGCTCAGGCATAATATTATGTACCTCATCCAAGAGTATCAACATAGCAACTGTGCGCCTGCTAGCAATAAACTACATTATCCGCTGTATCTGATGTACAAAAAGCGGACTGCCAAAGTTGCATTTGAATTTCATAAAGTATTAAAGTGTCTCCAAAGAAAATACTACTTTAGCGATGAAAAAAGTCAAATTTGCGCATTGCTTAAGGTGGCGCTCAGGGGAACCGACTTTGGCGTTTAATTTTTTTAGCGACATTTTTGACCATAATGTCTTGAAGGAAACTTGTTCAGATTGAAAAGAGCTTTCATTTGATGTGCATATTGCGATAAAAAAATTTTTTAATATTTTTTGGACGATTTTGTAGCCGTAGCATAAAACTTTTTGTTTTAATATGAAATGATTATTCGTATCACTGAAATATGCGGTTTCTTAGCTTTAAAATGATGTATTAAGGTGGTAGTAACGTTTTCGACAGTTTTGCAGGAGTAACACTTGACAATTTACGATTAATTTTCAATCAATAATTTATAGTACGCATATTAATTTAGGAAACTATAATTTATTATGAAATAAATGCTTGCTAAAATAGCTTGAAACAATCATTTTTAAATTTCACAGAAAATATTTTTCAGCCAGTTACGACAATTTTTCGTAAATTTTATGTTTAGCTAAGCCAAAGTAGTAGCTAGTCAAAACGGCCGTTTATTGAAAAAAGAAAAAATTGACACACGGGCATGTCAAAAACCTTCAATTTAGATGCCAAAACTTATCCTTCCGCTTTTCATTTTTTGAGATTACGTCACATTTATGTAACATTTCTTTTTGAACTAAAGCACATTATACAAAAGTCCGCAAAACTATACAACTACCAGAAGGATTTTGTTCAAAATTTGGGATAAATTGGCACACATATGTGTCTACCTTATACTAAAATTTCAAAAATTTTGTTTGCTTAAATTTTGCGTTACAGCAATTTCATTCACAGAAATCCGTAAAAATGTACTTCCGTGGACTAAATCTCAAGTCTCGATGTTGCAATCTTTTCATGCGTTATTTTACATGTTTTTTAGACAATTTCTGATGTGTCAATTTTTTTATTCGTATTAATTTAGTCTATTTCGTGAAAAAATTAGATTCAAAAAATCGTATATTTTTCAAAATTCGAAAAAATTCAAAATTAAAGGTCCGTAACTTCTTTTCTGCAACATATAAATGCACCAAACTTAGCATTAAAGTTTACCCTGTTATTGGCTTTGTTGGTGTAAAGAATGAAATTAGTTGGAGTTACAGTGTCAATTTTACAAGCAAAACAAGAAAAATGCAAAAATTCACGAAATTTGACTACTTTGACAGTGTCTGCTGACTAGCTTGTTACAGATTTAAGCTAGATAATGTGCATAAGTGTAGTTTCAGTCAAGTTCTTTAACGTGAAAAAGTATTGTTTTTGATTGAACGAATATGTTAATATGTATGTGTCGTTTTTGTGTTAAAATTGCTGTTGAATCATTTCAACAAGTTAAAATTCTAAAAAGTTGATTCCCTCCATAATTTGTTTCTGGCTACACCACTGCACAATATACTATGCTCATTGTTGTAAATAATTTTTGCGAAAACGCAAAAATGAGTGGAACCTAGGTTTTTTGTCAATTGGCCTGGGTTTTTTTTTCGCCAGGAAGTCTTAGCAAAGTGGCTAAAAGGTCCGAAAATTTTTTAGCCAATCTAAAATTTTTTAGCTACATTTTTAAAGCATTTATTTAGCTTCAATTCACTTCAATTAGAATTTTTTCACAAGTGACTAAGCAGTGTCATATCCGGAAAAAAATTTCGGAGGGGAAGATTTGGAAGAATGGATTAAAATGCACTTTTTGCAATTTTAACTCAAAAACTTGCATTGCAAATGCAAGACGATTAAGCCACAAAGCTCAAGATTGGCGGCGAACGCCTCCAAAAAAAGTTGGAGTTATTTTTGAAATTTTTGATCAAATTTTTTGGTCATCAGAAACGTATTGGAAATTTTTTTTGGCGTAATAAAAACAACAGGGTAAAAAATGTAAATTGTAAAAAATTTCGGGGGGATTCCCACCATTACCCCCTCCCACCCTGCGTATATACGCTACACCCCTTGACGGGAAGTCTCGGATAAGCGGTCCATGGCGGACCCCGAAAACAATTTCGGGGGGATGATTTTTCTATTTTTTAATGGGTTAATAATAAAATTCACTTTTTGGCATTTGTAAGTTTGCAATACTTATTAGGGATGTCGCGGATGTGAATTTTTTGACATCCGCGGATGCGGATGCGTATGCGGATGTTGACTTTTGACATCCGCGCGGATGCGGATGCGGATGCGGATCTTTTTAGAATACGTTCTAAACAAATTATGAGCCGAATTTTTGAAAAAATTTTCACGAAAAAAATACATATTATACTAGAAATAGCAAGTATAAATGCAAAAATGCAAATACTAACGAATGAGACTTAGATAAAACAGTTGTGCATTCATTATACATATCGTAATCTTCTAAGCCATGCGCCGCCATCAACAGTTTGTTGAAAACGCTATTGGTTAACTCTATGCCAACTCAAAGGCTATCGGCGTGACCCTCTGGCAACTTGATGCTTTTGGTTGAGGTTGGTGTATAATCACTAAACGTACTCTGTCAATTCTTTTTAATCTACGAAAGCATGCAAGTAAAAAACTGATAATATTGTTTTGACTTTGACAATATATAATGATTCGCTCTAATAGTTTTAGACGTAGTGTCTCTCAAAAACATGCAAAACTTAGTTC
Source organism: Trissonchulus sp. WLG1_4 (assembly GCA_030248245.1). NCBI lineage: Eukaryota > Metazoa > Nematoda > Enoplea > Enoplida > Ironidae > Trissonchulus > Trissonchulus sp. WLG1_4. The sequence goes on along the minus strand of JASANF010012089.1, from coordinate 26,788 downwards.
GAATATGCCAGCGATACCAAATATTTGTGAAACCAACTTTAGAAAGAGCGAATTGCAACCAACAATGAGGCGAAAAAGCTTCGTCCACTGTTTTAAGAGCAAAATATTTTGGTATATACATAGCCGCACAAAAATAATTGTTGCTTGATTTTCTACATTTTTAGTAAATTTTGCCGAATCTGCACAACATCCGCACATCCGGCATTAAATTTTTGCGGATGCGGATGCGGATGCGGATGTCAAAAAGTTGTGGGGATTATCTGCGGGTGGGGATGCGGACGTATCCGCGATATCCCTAATACTTATATACAGAACCGGCTGAAAAAAATAAGCTCACGAAACCACAAAGTTGCAGGCGACTGGTGGCGGGAGCCCCCAGAAAAAAATTGGAGATTCTTTCAATCTTAGGCCGAATTTGGTTAAACTGTAGACGTATCAGAAATTTTTTCCGACAGGAAAATTAAAAGAACAGATGCGAACAGCAAACGTCACACTAGACAGTATTATACTACACAAGTAAATGCAGCATAATATACTACATGCATAGGCTTTGGTGAAGGGTACTAACAAAGAAAAAGAAGCCATATATTCGTAGGTAATCTATGGGGCGAAAAAATGTCGAAGTTGAACGTCTGTAATTTCTCAATTTCTTTATAAATGCTAAGTTTTACATTCCGGCGTTTGGAGGACCGTTTGAGAGCCAGCAAGTGTCTGGAATTGGCATTGTAGCAGCTTCCAGGGGGAGGAACGAGGATAATTTTTGAATTATTCCCAAATAACCATGTTTGACTGATTGGAATGGCTCACCGAATGTTGGTAATTTGCGAAATTTCCAGAAAAGAAATGACCGTACAAACTGATCCTAAAAATTGAACAGATAGAAACATAAAATACATACAGGAATTAGATCACATTGAAACATTATTGCAGATGGCGGCGTGAATCGCAGTCACAAGGAAATTTTTTGCGTCTAATGGCAAAATACGGTTAATTGGGGATGCATAGGATAATTTTTCAAATTATGGACAAAATTTGGCGAATTGGAGAGCTATCAGAAATTTTTTTTGCCGAAATTGTTTTAGCAAATTGGCTAAAACGACCAAAAAAGTTTTAGCAAACTTTAAAAAATTTTCGCCAACGCTAAACGTTTTGGCCCAAAAACAAAACGCCAGCAATTGGCATAAAAAATTTTTGGATCTGAGGCCAAGCGGGCTCAAACCTTTCAAAGAAAAAACCCTGGTTGTTTTGCGATATTTTTGCACGATGCACGTAGCCTTGAGCAATGGCCAAAAAACTTAGGTGTCAGCATTACACTGTCTAGCGAGGTGTGCATAGTCTGGGACATTAAAAAGGGTTCAAACGAGTATGCGCTACCATAAAAGCTTTTTGGATTTATTGCGTTATCTGTGGCTTTGGCTTGTAATATAAATTTGAACCCTAATATATATGCTTTTTTGTTTGGAATTGTATTATATTTTTGTTTTTTTTTGTTTTAGGTTTTGCAGTCTGCGGGATGCAAATCAAATGGTTCAAATGAAATAATTCTCGTGAAAATTTTTAGGTCAATTTAAGAGAGCAAACGATATATAACAACATGGAACGTTAATTTGGGCTCGGTTTTATTTGAGACTTGGCAAAAATTGATACCAAGGATCTTATCTAATTGGATTTAGCTGATTAAATTTGAAGCTTATTTTTTTAAAGCTCATGTCAGGTTAATCTCGTGCTGAGCGATGAAAGAAAGTAAAGTTAAACTCAATAATGCTAAATGCAGTTTGAAGCTAAAAATACTGTCAGCAAAATGTATTCATTTGTTTTCCTTAAAACTTAAGTAATAGATTAGTACATTAACGGAACGATAGAATGATCTTGAACCAACGAACCAATTCTTACCTTTTTGGCTAGCATTTCCTCTCAACTACGCAGCTTGGAAACGATTTCACGTTTTATCATTTTGTTGTTATCAATTGTTTGTTTGCGTTGCAAACTGGTAAGGATCAATTCATATTTATAGCCGTATATATGTTTGTTGCGTTGGTGAAATTTTATAAATGTCAAGGCTTAGTTTAACTAGAGAAATGTTAAGAAAGCATGTTAGTATGTTACCTATTTAGAGACAATGGCTTGGAGCTACGGAAGTTTTTGCGGCGTAACGGATATATATACGACTATAAGTATGAATTGATCCTTACCAGTTTACAACGCAAACAAACATATTGATAACAACAAAATGATAAAACGTGAAATAAGTTGCAGACTACATAGTTGAGGGAATGCTTAGCCAAAAAGGTGAGACTTGGTTCGTTGGTTTGAGATCATTCTGGTTCAACTAATTTACTAATCTATTACTTAAGTTTTAAGGAAAACAAATGAATACATTTTGCTGACAGTATTTCTAGTCAAAACTGCATTTAGCGTATTGAGTTTAACTTTACTTCGTTAATCGCTCAGCACTAGATTAACATGATGCAGAGTTGGAGAAATACGAGTTAAATTTAATCAGCTAAATCCAATTCGATAAGACCCTTGGTATCAATTTTGCCAAGTCTCTAATAGAACCAAGCCCCAATTAACGTTCCATGTTGTTATATAGTTTGCTTAAATTGCCCTAAAAATTTTCACAGAATTGCTTCATTTGAACCATTTGATTTGATCTTTGGCAGACTGCAAAACCTAAAACAAAAAAAAACAAAAATATAATCCCATTCCAAACAAAAAAGCATATATATTAGATTAAAATTTATATTACAAACCAAAGCCACAGATAACGCAATAGATACAAAAAGCTTTTATGGTAGCGCATGCTCGTTTAACCCTTTAATGCCCGGAGTATCACTGGATAGCCAGTGTCATTCTGACACCTAGTTTTTTGGCCATTGCTCGAGCTACGTGCGTCGTAGAAATATCGCAAAACAACCAGGGTTTTTTTGTCTGAAAAGTTTAGACCACTTGGCCTCAGGTCCGAAATTTTTTTATGCCAATTGCTGGGTTTTTTTTGGGCCAAAACGTTAGCATTGGCGAAAACTTTTGAGAGTTTGGTAAAACTTTTTTGATCGTTTTAGCCAATTTGCTAATACAAATTCGGCAGAAAAAAATTTTGATAACTCTCCAATTCACCAAATTTTGTCCATAATTCAAAAATTATCCTATGCGTCCCCAATTGACCGTTTTTTGCCATTAGACGCAAAAAATTTCCTTGTGACTACAATTCACACCCATCTGCAATAATGTTTCAATGTGATCTAGTCAAGTATGTATTTTATGTTTGTATTGTTCAATTTTTTAGGATCAGTTTGTTAAGTCACTTCGTTTACTGAAAACTTCGCAAAGTACCACGTTCGGTGAGCCATTCCAATCCGTCAAACGTGGTTATTTCGGAATAATTCAAAAATTATCCTCGTTCCTCGCCCTGGAGCTGCTACAATGCCAATTCTTTTATACACTTGCTGGCTCTCAAACGGTCCTCAAACGCCAAAATATGACACCTAGCATTTATAAAGAAATTGGGAAATTACAGACGTTCAACTTCGGCATTTTTTCGCCCATAGACCCTGCGAATATATGGCTTACTTTTCTTTGTTATTACCATTTACCTAAGCCTATGCATGTAGTATATTATGCTGCATTTACTTGTGTAGTATAATACTGTCTGATGTGACGTTTGCTGTTCGCATCTGTTGTTTTAATTTTCCTGTCGGAAAAAATTTCTGATACGTCTACAGTTGACCAAATTCGGCCTAAATTTGAAAAGAATCTTCAAATTTCTCCCGGGGGCTGCCGCCCCCAGTCCCCTGCAACTTTGTGGTTTAGTGAGCTTACGTTTTTCAGCCGGTTCTGTATATAAGTATTAGGGATGTCGCGGATATCCGCATCCGCATTGGCGGACGACCCGCAACTTTCTGACATCCGCATCCGCAACATCCGCATCCGCAAAAATTTAATGCGGATGTGCGGATGTTGCAGATTCGGCAAAATTTACTAAAATGTAGACATATTGTGCTAAAAGGTTGGGGCATCAAACCTTAGCCGACATGACTGTGTCAGCGGGAGAAACTCTTATCGTCCGTGACGGTACTAATATCAGAACTTCACCAGCACGAACGATTATAACACCGTAGTCAGCGTGCCCAAGTGCCAACCTACATATGGATGCACTTATACAGGACTGCAAACAACTCTGTGGTATGTACGCTAAGAAGTGTGCGACTTGTAGAAAATGACCAACAGTTCGGCGGTAATGGCGGAAAAATAATCCTCTTCTCCGGTTGTCAATTACTCTGTTGCATCCGGTCATTATATACAATGTTAAGTTTCTCGCAAGTCATACAACCCAGTGGTTACTTTTTCCAACATATTCACTAATTTTGCACGTTTCAAAGTATCTCCAATGTCTAAAATTTAAACTTCAAAATAGGTCCCCCAGGGCTGTCTCGGTCTCGTAGGTCCCGTTTGGGGTGGTCTCGGTTGCCTGGTCTCGGTCTCCGAGTCTTCGGTTTAAAAACCCAGAGTCCTAGGAACTTGCCCAACCCTGCTCCCATTTCCCTAAAATTATACGCGTTTTTTTAAATTTTTGTTTATGTTCGAGCGTTCTTGAAAAATTTATTGTCGCTATTTTCATTGTCATTACAGCCCATTTCAACTAGACCGCCGTATGCCGTCTTCATAATATAATGTGCGCTTTATAGACTGTTTTAGTGTTTTTTTGTATGTTTTTGTTTATTTTAGGACAAGTGGTTTTAGTGTTTTTTTGTATGTTTTTGTTTATTTTAGAACAAGTGCGCATGATTCAAGAAAAACTAGAAGAATTTGTTCATTCTCTGAATAAGGAAAAAGTTTCTTCGGCGTAGTTAGATTTTGAATTAGCTATCTTTTGTAGTCAAATTTGTAGCCATTTTTTCAACTACTCATCATTTAACCGTTAATTTTCATTTTCAGTTTATTTTTTTATATCTTCGTAATGAAGTTTTAAATTTTGTAAAATTTAAAATTTACCCTGAAAGCCCAAAAAACGCGTCAAATTTGGCTGGCTTCTCAGTCTAGTCTATGTTGTGCTTCTAATATTGCTTGCTGTTTTATATTTGTGTTTCCATATTAATTGTATAGTAAAACCCAGTTTATTTTTTCAAAGTCTTTTTGCTGTTGCAATAAGGTTTTTCTTGATGAATCTTTTAGATTTTTGGAGAATAGGTATCTATTTATAATCTAAGGTGTTATAGTGATATTTTTACGACCTAGTTAGGTCGTTAAGATTCCGTTAAAAAGATAACATGTTCCAAAGCGAACTACGGTTGGACTTTCTGCTTGTGTATAGAAGCAGTTAATTGCGTAAGGTAATAGGTACGTTACAGAGTTACCTAGTAGAGCTCTGAAATAGCAGCGTGCACGACACACGGAAAGTGATGTAACTAGCCCGTGCCCGGGTTAATCCATATGTGGCAGAATCGTGCAAACTGTCTGGGTCAATTTATGTTAACTCAGCGGGCAAAATTGCGAAACAATCTCACCACAAGCTGATCTTACACACTGATGGTCAGTGTGCCGTGGTTATTTCCTAACTTTGCTGGCTGAACGGGCATAAGGCTGTAAGTATGAATATACCCCAAGACTTTTCATTTGGTGCAACCAGCCAATTGTTAGCAAGGTATACAAAAAATTGTGACTTTATTGGACTAGAAAACAAATGACAGGAAAGAGACCCAGCATATTATTGTGGTGCGATTTGGGCATACGGTCTAGTCGTACAAGTCGTCGTCAAAAACGGGACGTTGTCTTTTGATATTGTACACATCCAGTCGCACTTGCCCGTCGTCTAGCAGCTTGGACAAAAGTTGGGGCTTGAAAAACCGCATCTGCGTGGGATGACCAGCCACCATCATTCGTTTCTGAAAATTATAGAATAACCATAGAATATAAGTGTATGTGTAATAAGGTAATATACACCATACGGTGTGACGGTGTAAATCCCGCCCCTGTGAATTTCCCCCCCGGGAAAAAATGCACCATTTATTTATTTGGACAATATTTAATTGATAAATTATTTTGTCCATGCCTTCGAAACGAGGTGGGACCCTTTCCATATACCGGTTCCGGTGTCACACTGCCACGGTGCTACTAAAATCGGTTCAGTTGTGAAGTATGTCTTAAGGGGTAATTGCGTTTTTAGGTGTTTTTTTAAAAAGCCATAGCTCAGCGTTTACAGATTCAAATCACAAGCGGTCTTTTGCATTAGGTAGAACAATATCTTTCCTAAATGTATGCCATGCCTTGAAATTTAACCTGTGATATTTTTTCCGGTATAAGCGACTAAAGAAAGGTCCTTTCCAAAATATTAAAATTTTTTACAAAAAGTTTGCGCCACAGCTCTGAATCATACGATTACCTGTTGAGGCTGAAAGTTGGTAAGTTTGTTGACATGTTTAAAATCCCCAGGCATGTCCCCCACTTTTTTAATAACTAGTCAATTTTCTGAGAAAATAGCTGAAAAGCAAACGCACCGAAAATGTAAGATATTTTCTTGTAATTAAAACCCTCTAAAAATGTCCACAGGTGAAATTTCAAAAAAGTGAGAGACATGCCTGGGGATTTTGACCCTTACAATACTGTCCCAAAAATTTATGCTCAGGCGTTACTTATAACTTGAGTACTGGTGGCGCAAAGTTTACATAGAAATCACAAAAACCTCGAAAACGCAACTACCACCTTAAGTGGTGGCAATACTAGGTAAAAGTACCTAGTTTACTTAAGTACCTAGTTTTTTAAAACTAGGTAAAAGTACTAAGTACTGCCTAGTTTCATTTTCAGCTTACCTAGTTTTACTTTTACCTAGTTTCGTTTTTACTACCACCTAGTTTTTCAAAACTAGGTAAACTAGGTAAAAATTTTTCAACAGTAAGAAAATTTCGGCGTGCATACCTAACTATAACGAATATTTAACCCTTATTTGTCTCGAATCTTCATTGAATGCCCTAATCGTTTCTTAGTACCTGGTCTCTTTTAAAAGTGATATTATTTGTACCAAATACCCATTTCCAGAAATAATGTGATGCCAGATACTGAGTCTTTTCCCTTTAGTTTTTCCCAAGAGTTTTACATGCATTATGAAGTTATGCCCGCAGGCTAATGTACCACAAAGGTACATGGCGAAAGAAGTTCTGGCAGGCATGTGAAGTGAACAGATTTACGGTGGACTGCACCAAATCGGATTAACTGACGATTAGCTTAAACCGATTTAGCTCAGACTTAAATTCCTTAAATCGTCTTAAGTGCGCTGCACTAATGACGATTAGCGCAGTTGGCGCTTAGCTGGAGTTCAGCTGAGGTTTAAAGTTAAGTCTCAGTAGTGTAAATCTAAACCTCAGCTGAACCAGGTTTAGCTGGGGATTAACTTTTATGATTTTTTAAAAAGCGGTTGAAAATGGGATTTTGGTTAATTATTTATCCGCCTGTAGGTTTTCGCACACGCTGTTTTAATTTATGGCAATATTGAAGCCAAATTTTGAAGATTTTCAAACCTACATAGGCTATGACACAAGCGCAATGCACCCGGAAAAAAATAGGTATGTAGCGCAGTTGTACGTCCGTTGAGAAAAAAACTGCCTGGATGATACACTTGACGTGTTGTGTTGATCTTAAATTTATCGGTATGCCGAGATTTGACTGCGAAACTCATTTGAAACTACCTAATGTACTAGTTTAAGATAAAAATATATTACTGAATTCAGTCTAATCTGTTAGTGAGTGGGTGGGATCGGAATATCGGATACAATTGACAGACTACCGGGAATTGATATCCCTATCCCAGCCTGATTCCTGAAACCGGGTCGGCGGGGCCTCAGAGCCGTAGAACTAGTCTTTAATTTTTTTTTTTTACCTCAGCTGAACTCCAGCTAAGCGCCAACTGCGCTAATCGTCATTAGTGCAGCGCACTTAAGACGATTTAAGGAATTTAAGTCTGAGCTAAATCGGTTTAAGCTAATCGTCAGTTAATCCGATTTGGTGCAGTCCACCGTAAATCTGTTCACTTCACATGCCTGCCGACTTCTTTCGCCATGTACCTTTGTGGTAAATTAGCCTGCGCGGCATAACTTCATAATGCATGTAAAACTCTTGGGAAAAACTAAAGGGAAAAGACTCAGTATCTGGCATCACATTATTTCTGGAAATGGGTATTTGGTACAAATAATATCACTTTTAAAAGAGACCAGGTACTAAGAAACGATTAGGGCATTCAATGAAGATTCGAGACAAATAAGGGTTAAATATTCGTTATAGTTAGGTATGCACGCCGAAATTTTCTTACTGTTGAAAAATTTTTACCTAGTTTACCTAGTTTTGAAAAACTAGGTGGTAGTAAAAACGAAACTAGGTAAAAGTAAAACTAGGTAAGCTGAAAATGAAACTAGGCAGTACTTAGTACTTTTACCTAGTTTTAAAAAACTAGGTACTTAAGTAAACTAGGTACTTTTACCTAGTATTGCCACCACTTAAGGTGGTAGTTGCGTTTTCGAGGTTTTTGTGATTTCTATGTAAACTTTGCGCCACCAGTACTCAAGTTATAAGTAACGCCTGAGCATAAATTTTTGGGACAGTATTGTAAGGGTCAAAATCCCCAGGCATGTCTCTCACTTTTTTGAAATTTCACCTGTGGACATTTTTAGAGGGTTTTAATTACAAGAAAATATCTTACATTTTCGGTGCGTTTGCTTTTCAGCTATTTTCTCAGAAAATTGACTAGTTATTAAAAAAGTGGGGGACATGCCTGGGGATTTTAAACATGTCAACAAACTTACCAACTTTCAGCCTCAACAGGTAATCGTATGATTCAGAGCTGTGGCGCAAACTTTTTGTAAAAAATTTTAATATTTTGGAAAGGACCTTTCTTTAGTCGCTTATACCGGAAAAAATATCACAGGTTAAATTTCAAGGCATGGCATACATTTAGGAAAGATATTGTTCTACCTAATGCAAAAGACCGCTTGTGATTTGAATCTGTAAACGCTGAGCTATGGCTTTTTAAAAAAACACCTAAAAACGCAATTACCCCCTTAAGACATACTTCACAACTGAACCGATTTTAGTAGCACCGTGGCAGTGTGACACCGGAACCGGTATATGGAAAGGGTCCCACCTCGTTTCGAAGGCATGGACAAAATAATTTATCAATTAAATATTGTCCAAATAAATAAATGGTGCATTTTTTCCCGGGGGGGAAATTCACAGGGGCGGGATTTACACCGTCACACCGTATGGTGTATATTACCTTATTACACATACACTTATATTCTATGGTTATTCTATAATTTTCAGAAACGAATGATGGTGGCTGGTCATCCCACGCAGATGCGGTTTTTCAAGCCCCAACTTTTGTCCAAGCTGCTAGACGACGGGCAAGTGCGACTGGATGTGTACAATATCAAAAGACAACGTCCCGTTTTTGACGACGACTTGTACGACTAGACCGTATGCCCAAATCGCACCACAATAATATGCTGGGTCTCTTTCCTGTCATTTGTTTTCTAGTCCAATAAAGTCACAATTTTTTGTATACCTTGCTAACAATTGGCTGGTTGCACCAAATGAAAAGTCTTGGGGTATATTCATACTTACAGCCTTATGCCCGTTCAGCCAGCAAAGTTAGGAAATAACCACGGCACACTGACCATCAGTGTGTAAGATCAGCTTGTGGTGAGATTGTTTCGCAATTTTGCCCGCTGAGTTAACATAAATTGACCCAGACAGTTTGCACGATTCTGCCACATATGGATTAACCCGGGCACGGGCTAGTTACATCACTTTCCGTGTGTCGTGCACGCTGCTATTTCAGAGCTCTACTAGGTAACTCTGTAACGTACCTATTACCTTACGCAATTAACTGCTCCTATACACAAGCAGAAAGTCCAACCGGTAGTTCGCTTTGGAACATGTTATCTTTTTAACGGAATCTTAACGACCTAACTAGGTCGTAAAAATATCACTATAACACCTTAGATTATAAATAGATACCTATTCTCCAAAAATCTAAAAGATTCATCAAGAAAAACCTTATTGCAACAGCAAAAAGACTTCGAAAAATAAACTGGGTTTTACTATACAATTAATATGGAAACACAAATATAAAACAGCAAGCAATATTAGAAGCACAACATAGACTAGACTGAGAAGCCAGCCAAATTTGACGCGTTTTTTGGGCTTTCAGGGTAAATTTTAAATTTTACAAAATTTAAAACTTCATTACGAAGATATAAAAAAAGAAACTGAAAATGAAAATTAACGGTTAAATGATGAGTAGTTGAAAAAAATGGCTACAAATTTGACTACAAAAGATAGCTAATTCAAAATCTAACTACGCCGAAGAAACTTTTTCCTTATTCAGAGAATGAACAAATTCTTCTAGTTTTTCTTGAATCATGCGCACTTGTTCTAAAATAAACAAAAACATACAAAAAAACACTAAAACCACTTGTCCTAAAATAAACAAAAACATACAAAAAAACACTAAAACAGTCTATAAAGCGCACATTATATTATGAAGACGGCATACGGCGGTCTAGTTGAAAAGGGCTGTAATGACAATGAAAATAGCGACAATAAATTTTTCAAGAACGCTCGAACATAAACAAAAATTTAAAAAAACGCGAATAATTTTAGGGGAATGGAGCAGGGTTGGCAAGTCTCGGACTCTCGGGTTTGCAACCGAGACCGAGACCGAGACCAGGCAACCGAGACCACCCAAACGGGACCTACGAGACCGAGACAGCCCTTGGGGGACCTATTTTGAAGTTTAAATTTTAGACATTGGAGATACTTTGAAACGTGCAAAATTAGTGAATATGTTGGAAAAAGTAACCACTGGGTTGTATGACTTGCGAGAAACTTAACATTGTATATAATGACCGGATGCAACAGAGTAATTGACAACCGGAGAAGAGGATTATTTTTCCGCCATTACCGCCGAACTGTTGGTCATTTTTTACAAGTCGCACACTTCTTAGCGTACATACCACAGAGTTGTTTGCAGTCCTGTATAAGTGCATCCATATGTAGGTTGGCACTTGGGCACGCTGACTACGGTGTTATAATCGTTCGTGCTGGTGAAGTTCTGATATTAGTACCGTCACGGACGATAAGAGTTTCTCCCGCTGACACAGTCATGTCGGCTAAGGTTTGATGCCCCAACCACCCCGATACCCCATAGCCCAAATTTATTGATTGTGACTAGGTTTCAGAACCTCAATGTTTTGACATATTGTGCTAAAAGGTTGGGGCTCGAGAAAGTTTAATTATTAACAGTTTAATTTAAACTGCCATTCAACTCGCACTTCGTCTAGATGCAGACGCCAGCATATTATTTTAATTACAAATCAACAACGAAGTTAGGACTATTTGGTTAACGATGATCAGTATTTTTACTATTTGACATACATATGCTTACATACGAGTGCAACATCGCTCAGTCAGAAAACCCATTCTAGCTCAAACTTCAGCTAAAAACTCCAAAAACTGATGGATAAACATAGACGGTGTATAATACAAATTTTAAAGTTGAAGTTAACTTCAAAATTTGCCGGTGAACTGACATTCCATTTCTGTAGCAGACAGTTTTCTACCTCTTCATGCTCGAAATTCTATTCGGAAACTTCCAAATTCTATTCGGAAACTTCCATTAAAAAATCTTTGAAAAATTTTGAAAACTTCAAGTGTCATCTGAAATACCGAGACCACCCTATGGCAGGTCTCGGTTTTCTTACCGAGACCGAGACCAGCCTAGTCTCGGGTTTTTTACCACACCGAGACCGAGACTGCCAACCCTGCAATGGAGTTTTTCAAAAAGTGATTTGTATACTTTTTGGTAGTACAGCAACAACGATTCGCTTGTGCTAAAAATTTTACCCACAGCCTAAATGCAAATTTAAAGTCCGGCCTAGCTATGCGCAACCACTCATGTAAGATCTAAAAAACAACTTGAAAAAGGTCCTAGCTTACTCAATTCTTCGGCCAAGGTCACTCGTCTGCCCGTCAGCAGTTGTTTTTTGATGGCTGAGTCCTGGGCCCAGTCTTCCAGCAATTCTTTAATCTCTTTTTCCAGTCGACGCACTAAAAAAATAACAATAATTATATCGAAAATCAGCTGTTTTTTATTTAAATTTCTTTTATTTATTTTTACGTTGATCAATAATTCAATACGTCTAACATTTATTTCAGACAGTAAGTTGTTGGTTGTATCAGATTACTATCCAAACTCAGTCTTTTATGTTAATTTAAAATTTTATTTTTTATGTAATTTAATTTTGATATTTTATTAAAAAACTAGGTATACTAAAATGAGCACAGCACACGATTGAAGTAACATATTGAAAAATAACAGTTTGTGCGTGATTAAATTATCTTGAAGTGTGCCTTATCATTTATGACGAAAAAATCCATCACACTCTACCGCATTAGGGCACCCCGGAGATTCAAACTACGCTACTCTCTCTAAAATACATGACACCATGAGAAACATCACTAGAACATAATATTATAACACCTGCCACCAAGAATACATAATAGTGTTCCACTAAATGTGGTCTTCTATATAGAGTGCTGTTTTATATAGTGAGACACTATTATATTGTACTCTTGCTGCCACTATTTCCTTCAAATAAAAAACTTGCATTAGAACTTGTAAACAAGCTAAGTTTTCGGCAAAAGTATTCAGTAAGTACCAAGCATACACTTTTAAGTACAATTGCCAGAGGCCATCGTAAACCTGTTGGGCCAGCGAAATAATAATGAATAATTTTCACAAGTACCATGAAAAGCGTCTCCTTTTGCAGCACTGTAAACTGCAATGTCTTAGCCAAAAGCTTTCGAACTTGAACCCTTATGTTACATATTCTGCCAATTTAACTTCGTCAGTTTTTGTTGTGTCAGTTTCACAGCAGGCAATACAGTATTGTCAATTTCAAATAAAATATCTTGTAGTGAAGTATCCAAAGTTCAAGGCTGCAGGTGGTCGAGTGATAGTTTGTTATGTTTCTAACCATGAGATGACATCATCGATCCCTAGTGAATCACTTTTGAAAGAGTTTTAAATTTTCGAATTACATTCTCAACGGCCACGAAAGCAGCGTCTCGCTGATTATACTAGACATTTAATACGTGACCGATGTAAAGCAAGGCCAAAAGACATGTAAAACTCTCCCCACACTCCGCACATTGACACTTTAACGCTAACACTGCGTTTAGTAAGCCAGAATCAAAATTAAAGACCTGTTGGGCTGTGGCCCAACAGGAAAAATGTGCTGGAAAAAACACACATTTACAGTCAAGAAAGATTACGAAACCCGCTAGTAAAATATATTATACCTTCGGTGTTTGTGATCTGCTGCCTAAGGGAATTAGAGGTAGCGTGCAGCATTTTCTGAACGCGCCAGAATAGCACCACGGCGTTGCAGTCGATCTAAACATATTAATTAGATTTCGTTAAAGTAACTAGATTAGATTAACTTCATCAACTTAATTTTAAACTTGAATCTCTAGCTTAAACCTTGACGCCATGATGAATACACAATAACGATAATGCAATTATTTTCTTTTTGTGCTTCGTAATGAAATTACGCGTTTCTTTTCGTCTCAGGGTCCAGCATTTTTTGGTCAGACTTCAGAACAAACCATCAATTATATACAGCAGTCCACCAAATAGCCAACTATTTACTAACTTCCATATCACTGAATCCTTTCTGATAGTGAAAAAAGAAATTGCGACAGCTGTGCGTTGCGGACATGGCTCGTTGCAAAAAGTGCAGTCTGTAGACATGGTGCCAGATTTCGCGAATGTGCTCTGTGTCCACTTCCAGGCCATTCTGTTGCAGTGTTTTGCGGACCATGGTCAGTTCGTCGGAGGCTAGGCTGGCTTTGTGGGTCTAGAAAGGGACCAGTAAAAAGAACTGTAACCATCAAGAGTATAGTACAAACATTAGAGGTCGGTAGCTGCTCAAATTAATGATTAGACTCAATATACGTATGTATACATATAATCTAATTATGTACTCTTGGTCTTACCAAATTCAACCTAACCTAAAACGGATTCTAGATTATGGGTTGCCCCTCTGGTCGGCGACTGTTCAGTGTTCACCCATTAAAAACAATCAAGTTTTTCAAACAGACGTCCGAATCCAAATGTCTAGTTTACAAACTTGAAGCCAACTGAAGAGCTTTAGTCATTTTTTCGGCAGATTAAGGTGGTAGTTGCGTTTTCGAGGTTTTTGTGATATCTATGTAAACTTTGCGCCACCAGTACTCAAGTTATAAGTGACGCCTGAGCATAAATTTTTGGGACAGCACTGTAAAGGTCAAAATCCCCAGGCATGTCTCTCACTTTTTCGAAATTTCACCTGTGGACATTTTTAGAGGGTTTTAATTACAAGAAAATATCTTAAATTTTCGGTGCGTTTGCTTTTCAGCTATTTTCTCAGTAAATTGACTAGTTATTAAAAAAGTGGGGGACATGCCTGGGGATTTTAAACATGTCAAAAACCTTACCAACTTTCAGCCCCAACAGGTAATCGTATGATTCAGAGCTGTGGCGCAAACTTTTTGAAAAAAATTGTAATATTTTGGAAAGGACCTTTCTTTAGTGGCTTATATTGGAAACAAAATCACAGGTAAAAATTCAATGCATGGCATACATTTAGAAAAAATATTGTTTTTCCTAATGCAAAAGACCGCTTGTGATTTGAATTTGTAAACGCTGAGCTATGGTGTCTCAAAAAAACACCTAAAAACGCAATTACCCCCTTAAGTGAATTGTACTTTCTGTTTACGGACAAAAAAAGTTGAACAACAGATAACTTCAGCTGTGAATGCACAAAGTTGTCCACAATTATTGACTTCCTTAAGCAAGTATGAACGCAGGCTTTACGGACAAGTATGAACCAGGCTTTACCGGATTGGCATGCAGCAATTTTTTGAGCTCGTATTCGGCCGCCGTGCGCTGTTTCTGGGCGTCGGAGAGGGAACGCCAGCGGAGCCACTGGTCGCTCCAGCCTGGGCCCTTTAAATCCGCTATGCGTTTCTGCAACGAAACCATCATTATGGTCTGATTCACTTTTATACCCGCGGGGCCACTCAGCCGTCAAAATTACGAAAAAATTTCATTCCAAGCCAAAGCTACACTGTTTTTATGTAATCTGGTAGTGTGCTGTTTTAGTTAGATAAAAAAGTATAGCGTAAAGTTTTATATCTAACCCATATAGGTCTACTTAACACTATCAGTCTTGTAAAAATATTTGGGCATGAACTTTAAAAAAACCTGAAAAGGAGCAATATCTTAATAGTTTCGTCTTCGTGATTAATCTCGCTGAAACCATTTGTAATGTTTTTACTTCCTAGGACCCATTCCTTTGCTGATAAAACAGACGAGAGTTATTTCCGTCCGAGGCTTAAATAAAATAAACTTAATAATAAAGTAAAAAAAGTAAAATCTGCGGCGGCTTAAATAGTAAAATAGTTAGCGCCTAGCGGCTTAATTCTAGTACAGGAAAGGCCCCTGTGCTAAAGAAGCGCTTCATTCTTTTTTCTATAACAGTGAGACACTGTTATGTACTCTTGATAATACACTACCTACCACAATGAGAGAATTGTTATGTACTCTTGAAGTCTTGATCATACATGTACACGGGGTCTCGGTCTGGGGGGGGGGCTTGTCACAGAATTTTTGAAATTTTAGGGGGGCTTGTCCCGACTTTTCGGCGGCTTGAGCGGACAAAACCGCAAAAATTTCGAATTTTTAACGAAAAAAAGAAAATTTTAGGCAAAATTTGGCCATTTTTTTGACATTTTTCGCTTTTTGTTCCTTTTTGAACCATTTTACGACAATCTGGGGCAATTTTTGAGTGTTCGGGCACCTTTCTTGGAGGGGGGCTTGTCCCGCTGGGGCAAATCTAAGGGGGGCTTGTCCCGGAATCTCAAATCTGGGGGGGAGGGCTTGCCCCCCCCCAGACCGCCCCATGTACATCTGTGCTCTTGATAATATACTAACTACCACAATGGGAGAATATTGTTATGTGCTCATGATAATACACGAACTACCACAATGGGAGAATATTGTTATGTGCTCATGATAATACACGAACTACCACAATGATTGAACTGTTATGTACTCTTAATAACACACTACCACACTGGAAGTATCTCCTACTTGCGTATGAGTGAGTCTCTCGCTAACAGCCTTCTCCATGAATCGCAGCGAGCTGTCCCAGGCGGGCTTGTCGGGCACTGAGCGATCCTCCATGGCGTTCAACTGAATCACACGCTGAAATCACACACCCAATCCCGTCGAGTATATTAAGGATAAAATATGGCGACTACTTACTCTACTATTATTGATGATCGAAATGAGTCCAACATTTTTTGGTCAGACTTTAGTTTACCATTATAGATGCACAATAACACGTTCGTACATAAAAGTAAAAAGAAAATAAAATACAATAAACGAACTAATTATTTGCACCTCAAATACAATCAGTTTCGTCTGATTTTTCGTATATTTCTACATACCAGCATACGGACTACTCCTTCCCAATACGGACAAACAATTATCTCCGAATGCTAACCAAATAGTCGGCAGCCTTCTGGTCCCACTGGTGATCCTGCATGGCCTGTTCTAGGACGGCCATTTTCAGGGGGTCGAAGATGTTGTCGTGGTCCTTGGTCTTCGTGTCCTCCTCCACAATTCGCAGGAACACCTGCTTCACCGTGTCCCAGCCGACCTAGGACATGAACTTACTTTACTTATTGAGCATATTTCGGCAAGAAAAAGGAAAACAAAAAAACACGAAAGAAACTTCGAAATGGGGGAGGGGGCAGTGGCGGATTTAGGCTCGATTGATACTTACAGCCGTATGTCCGTTTAGCAGACAAATTACGAAATAATCACGCCACTAATATGGCATAAGATCAGGTTACGGGGTGATTATTTCGTAATTTTGAAATTTTCAGCAGGTGAAAGCGTAAACAAGGGTTGATCAACAATAATGCCAGGCCAGACCAAAATATTGCTGCGAGAAAATTCAAATAATTGGCCTCTGACGCCTTTGCATTTGTCAACTGTAATCCAGAACTACGAGAAACTTACAAAAAACCGTCTAATAATAATAATACAAAAAATAATATGAACTCACATCAACACATTTCTTGGGTAAAGACTCAGTCCAATGTTTCATTTTGATGTCAATAAGAGTATTGAATTCACTAAAAATAAAAAATATATACTCTACAGTTTGACTTTGACAAAAATACTATAATAAATGAATAATATATTGAATTAATAAGAACAGCGGATAATGAGTTTCACGTACGCATAGCTCGGAATAGCGTTAACGTCACAAAAAATTCTAATACTTTAGCCACAAAATACTTTGGTTAAAATGTCAATTTTCAACCTGATTTTATAGAACAAAACAGAACATCGTAGTACAAACGTCCAGACCGAATGGAAAAAAGCCGAGCCGCTTCAGCCGATTCTTCACAAAACCGACCGAATTTCGTCGTTGTATTTGTCCCTAACTCCTTAGGAACAAATTAGTGTGAACCCGGACTTACATTTATGTAAATAAATATACAATTAATGAAATTTGTACATTTTATCAACAATAATTGTATTAGTCGGCCCCTGTTGTAACCTCACAATTTAATTGTAGATTTACAGCTTCAACCGTATGTCCGCTCAGCCGACGAAATTACAAAAAAGGCACGTTTGTTAGCTACGCTTCATTAAGGGATGTGGTGAGGCTACATTATTTGCCGACTAAACGAACATACAGGATATGTTAAGCATGAATCCAGTCTTACCCAGTACTCTCGGCACAAGTTGCGGGAATGTATATATTTTCAAAAACATAGCTGCTGACTCGTTCCCAGAGGGACTGTTGCAAGCTGTCTTCCCTGAAACATACAAATATGCATAAGCATTAGAATAATAAGCATTGACAGAAAAAAATTAAGGTAATAACCTGTAATACAATTGTGCCTATCGTCAGCACATACGTGGTCAAGTGTTTGGCAGAACCTAAATACGAAAATCTATATCAGAATTATATACTTCATAATCCCTTACTTTTATGGTTTTTAATGTCCTTTTATCGTTGTACGTTATCCTATCATCATCGCCTTTAAAAACCTTTATGTCAAAAAATTCAACATTCCGCCGAAGCCATTTTTTATTACCGCAACTAACAATCGCTGAATAATACCTTTTCGCAACAGCTGGCAATAAATGATCTAGTGAATTTTGACAAAAAATAATCCTAATGTAATTTAACTCAATAGTAAAGTCTGACAGAAATAGATGACGTGATACTTGTTTATTTCATGACTTCTGCGACTACTTACTGTACTTTTATAGTCAAAATCTTTTCGTAATAATATCACATGTTTCGTTTCCTCAAGTGGTTCAACAATTTTATGTCAGACTTTAGTATAATAATGTCCAATTCCCACCACTGCTTGGCCGACACTTGACTCAGGTTAATGATTTCGTCCAGAATTTCGCCACGGGCTTTCTCAAACAGTTCGTCTCTGTCCAGCTCTCGTTGCCGGGGAAAGTTATTCTTCCACTCCGTTTCCAAGTTGAATCGCGTGGCTTTGAAGGCATCCGTTTGTTGCTCAATGGACTCCTTGACCATTTTCCAAAACACGTCACTCACTGCCAAGCTCATGGTTTGTGTGCTAATCTGACTGGCTTTCAGAATGCCATCTCTGCAAAAAAATGGCAATAAATTACAAAAAAGTGAAAAAATCTGAAAAAATTCAGGGCACTACTGGCTGAAAATTACAATATTGAAGGGTGGATTCATACTCACAGCCGTATTATATCCGTCCATCCGGCTAAATTACAATCATATCACGCCAAACTAGAGCTGGGATCGGTTCCACTGGAACCGGATGAAACCGAAACCGGAAACGAACCGGCAGCAATTTTGAAACCGGAATTGGAACCGGCATGGTTCCAACCAGTTCCATCATATTTTTCTGTGACCATCAATGATATTTTTCTGTGACCATCAATGATTTTTTTATAGTTCTGTCTGTACATTTTAGCTTTACTACCGAACCTGCTATAGTTTATATTATACGTGCAGTATTTTTATGGTGCATTTTTATGTGACTAACTTGGGGTCCATGACATTTGAAAACAGGTTGGGTCAATTTTCGGCTAGAGTCGGTGGGCAGAGGTCCAGCAACCTATAATGTTAGTTAGGCTGTAAATATTCTGTCGGCTCAAAAGTTTCAGCTTTAGTTGAAGCTAGATTCCAAAAACTAGTAATTTTTTAATTTTTACACAGTTCAAAAAAAATTGCGGCTATTTTTTAATAGCTTGATAAACAAGTTTAATTTAGCTTCATAAAACTTTTTGCATTTTTTGGCCTGAAATGGCACTCTGGGAATCAATAGCTTCACATTGACCAAAAGTGAATTAAATTTCTAGCTTTGAACTCATTGACTTTTTGGCCATTTTTCTCTAAACTCATACATTTTGGCCATAATTTCGACAGCTCATCGAGGTTGGCAAGTTTCACACCCTAGGCCTATTTTTGTCAAAGTTAAACAAGTGATTTTAAGGTGGCGCTCCTGAAATATGACTTATCTAAATACGGCAGTCTGAACCAAATTTAGATGCACAATAGCAAGCTGGTGTAAAAGTATGCCCAAACACAAAATATGAAGTTGATTGATATAAATTAGCATTCACTGTAGACCAAAGACATGAGTGGAATTTCGGCCTGTAATTTCTTTTCACAGCTAGACAGCTGCTGCACAACCAATAGCTCAATTTGCTGGCCCTAACGTGATCGAGCGGTCGAAGGATGTCATTTTTGACAAATATTATTGATATATTGAAAAACACTACAAAAACGATTTTCGAAAAACGTAAATTTAACTAAATTTCTTTAATACGATCGATTTGCTCAAAATCAAATTTTGCGACCGCTTGCAGACGAGGTGCATTTATGTCCAAATTTAAAATTTCTCCATTGAGCCGATTTTAAAAAATCTTAAGCCAAAAATTTGCGTTTGTATTCACAAGTACTATATTCCAGCAACATGTAGAAAATACTGCTTTATTTTACAAAAACATTACACCACACAATAAAACATAGAAAATTTCTAAGTATGTTCAAGTAAAACACAGCTGCTAGTAGTAGTGCCTGGCCATTCGTTGCGAACTATATGCAGAACACAGTCAAAACAATGTCTTAACTGCGTTCTGTAGTGCTGGGTGCATCCGACTAATGGTGTTAGCCGGGTGGTAGCACACACAGCACGTGGCCCACTCTGCTTGTTCTGCAGCCTCATCGTCCTCTACTTCCTCTTCGTGCACCTCTGCTTCTGTCATTTCCCGTTCCTCGTGCTCTTCCGCTTCTGCAATTTCCTCCCCCTCTTCCCAATCGGTCACACCTCACTGTTCCCCAGCCGTTTCTTCCATTTCTGCGTCTTCAACGCCCCAGTGTTCTCCGACCCCATTTCCAAATCCTCCTTTGATTCGTCTTAATCGCCTTCAACTTTCAGTGTTCTCCCACATCGGCTTCCGATTCCATTATAGCCTACGCTTCTTGCATCTCCTGTTAAATCAACCACTGCGCCTCTTCCTACTCCTCAGATGGTTCTGGCGACGACGAAGATGTCAAATCGATGACATCATAGGGATCGAAGGCGCTGGAGATGAAAGCGACACTGAAGATGAGGGGGACGCTGGAGATGGAAGGGGCGTTGGAGATGAGAGGGGCGCTGGAGATGAGAGAGGCGTTGGAGGTGAAGGGTGTGTCACAAGGTCGATGAGTACCACGGGCAGCATGAGCAGTTGTCAATAGCAGCAAAGAAATGAGCAGTAAAGAAACTGATGAAACTTCGAATTTTGGTCGGTTTTATATATATAGTTCTCAATCTAGGTCAGATCCTGTACCAAAGTAAGTCAATTTGTGTTGGAAAATTGTGGTATGGCTTGGCGCTCCTTCGAATCGCATCATTATTATGTCCAATTTTTTCTCAAAATTTGTGGCATGATGCGACACTCCTAAAAATGACACCACTTTTCGTAAAATTTGGGTAAATCACACTCTGTTTTACACCGAATTTTCATTCTATCAGGGTGTGTGACTCAATTTGAAATTGTTTTTAGATTCTAAATACATCTTACAGAATTCGTTTTAGTCTAGAAGTCTCAATAGTTGTGTCAAACCTGTCATTTAAATAATTCCCTGGATAGTGACATCTGACTAATGTAGGTACATTCAGTTTATTTTTGTCAGAAACAAGTTTTGTTCTGTCTTAAAATTGCACACACGTAATCTTGTCAAATAGATGTGAAGCAATTAATCATAAATCGTCTAGCGATTGTTCTTTTTAAATAAAGTGTAATACATAGTAAAATCTAGTTACATTACAAAAGTGGGAAGTAGACAAGTTTTATCAGGAAAGGTGTCATCAGGACAGCGTGTCAAGAATAATTACTGTGAAACGGAAGTTTTTCACTTCCCGACTGACAGACGTTCCAACTGTCTGGTAACCAGGGTTGGCAGTATCGGTTTTGGTCTCATAAAAAAACAGAGACTAGGCTGGTCTCGGTCTCGCTAGGAAAACCGAGACCTGCCATAGGGTGGTCTCGGTATTTCAGATGACGCTTGAAGTTTTAAAAATTTTTCAAGATCTTTTTTTAAATTTAAGTTTGCAAATGGAATTCCAAGGGTGAAAAGGTAGAAAACAGTCTGCTGCAGAAATGGAATCTCGATTTACCGGCAAATTTTGTCTTACTTCAAGTTTAAAGTTTGTATTAAACACCGTCTATATTTATCAAACTAGAGTTTTTAGCTAGTCTGAGCTAGAAAGAGTCGTCTGACCTAGCGATGTTCCACTTGTATCTGGAACCTTTCAAACATATGTTAAATAGTAAAAACAAGAGTACATAATAGTGTCTCACTCTTTATAGAAGAAGAGTGAGACACTCTCCTTTCTGCCTGTGTTATAGCGCAGGCAGATGCGCTCGTCATTTCCAGCCCACATGTTGCCGTTGTATGCGACATGTGGGTAGCCAATCAGAAGCGACCTTCGCTTCTGATTGGCTGGACGCTTGTGCACGTGCTCCAATCATCACGCAGGCGGCCTCACGTGCTCCAATCAGCACACTGGCCGCCATCACAGCCATTTCATTGTTACATTTTGCCATGATCGGTCGGGTTGGGGTTTTTTGTTTTTTTTGCCCAAAGTTATATTTTGCCGACATTTTTATCACCGTTTTCAGCGATTATTACTAGTATGTGCTGAATATGATGTTAACTGCTAAGTTAAATGTGTTTTTGACAAATTTCAGGAAATAGCACGTGAGGCCGCCTGCGTGCTGATTGGAGCACGTGCACAGGCGTCCAGCCAATCAGAAGCGAAGGTCGCTTCTGATTGGCTACCCACATGTTGCATAAAACGGCAACATGTGGGCTGGAAATGACGAGCGCATCTGCCTGCGCTATAACACAGGCAGAAAGGAGAGTGTCTCACTCTTCTTCTATAAAGAGTAAGACACTATTATGTACTCTTGGTAAAAATACTGACCATCATTAACCAAATAGTCCTAATTTCATAGTTGATCTGTAATTAACAATATGCTGGCTTCAGCAACTATACTAAGTGCAAATTGAATGGCAGTTTAAATTAAACTGTTTTCCCAACCATTTAACGCATGTCAAAACATTGAGGATCTAAAAAGAAACCTCGTCACATTCAATAAATTTTGGGCTATGGGATATTGGGGGTGGTTGGGGCTCAAACCTTAGCCCACATAACTGTGTCAGCGGGAAAAACTCTCAAGGTCCAATATGGTGCTACTATCAGAACAGAACCAGCTAATACCAGCACGGACGATTCTACGCTGACACCGGAGTCAGCCTGCTAAAGTGCCAACTTTACATAAGTGTGCACTACAGCACTACCAACCACCCTGTGGTACGCTATGAAGTGTCCTAAACTTGTAAAAAATGTCTCACTGGCGGCAGAATGATCCTCTTCTCCGGTTGTCAATTACTCTCTTGCATCCGGTCGTGACAATGTTAAAAAAGTCATACAACCGAATGGTAACTTTTTCAAACTCATTCGCTAATTTTCCACGTTTCCAAAGTATCTCTAATTTCTAAAATTGGCATTTCAAAATAGGTCCCCCAAGGGCTGGTCTGGGTCTCGTAGGTCTCGTTCCGGTGGGCTCGGTTGCCTGATCTCGGTCTCGGTCTCGGTTGCAAACCCGAGACTTGCCAACCCTGCTGGTAAATAAGTGTTTAGTATTAAGGCCTATTCACACAAGGGCGCACGAGCGGGAGCATTGCATGGCGTACGCCATGGCGCATGAGCGGGCACATGAAAGGGCGCATGAGCGGGCACATGAGAGGGCGCATGAGCGGGCGCATTCTTTTTTCACACTGCCTGCTGCATTATTTCACACAATGCAGTATGCAAGTGTGCGCCCGCTCATGCGCACGCTCGTGCGCCCGCTCATGCACCATGGCGTACGCCATGGCGTATGTCATGGAGCAAAATGCGCCCTCGTGTGAATAGGCCTTTAGGCAGCGGGCGGGTGGGAGTGCTGCGGCTGCGGGCGGGCCCAGAACGGCCACTTTCATACTACTTCCGTTTTAAAAAAGTAACAAAAGCCATTAATTACAATTTGTAGGCAAATCATTTGCTGATTTTGTCACATCAAAATTCAGGTAAAACATAAATTCAACAAATCTACACGTTATGTTTGTTTATCAAACGCAACCTAATTCACTGCTGGACAAAGACCGACGGCCAAAAAACATGTCTGAAAAGTTTTATTGCCCAAAGCAAGAGTAGTACTCTTGCTTTGGGCAAGGCTTTATGTACTCAGTACATAAAAGGAAGAGTGTGACACTGTACACGTTTGCGGCCTAGCAGCGTGGACCTGCTGAGACCATTATCTCCCGAAAAAGGTCACAACTGTGGGGGAGCACCCCCCTACACGAATGAAGGCATAGCCCTTGGCTGTGGGGGGACACCCCCACGAATCAGACCGTAGGTCTCAAACGTGGGGATCAGGATACACACAATACATACAAGAGTACATAATAGGTTTATTCTGATCTTTGTGGGGGTTCTCCCCCACGTTTGAAACCTATGGTCTGATTCATGAAGGAAGTCTCCCCACAGCTGCGGGCTATGCCTTCATTCGTGTAGGGGGTATCCCTCCACAGTTGTGGCCTGTTTGGGGAGATAACGGTCACAGCATGTGTGCGGCGGCCAAGCTTGGGTGCAGAAGAGTGACATACTCTTATTATTATACACTCTTGCCCAAAGTCAGTTATTTGGAGCGCCACCCTAAGATTGGAGGAAAGGTTAGATAATTTTGTGTGGGCGCTCAGATGCGACATCACATTAGACGACAGAAAACAGTACAAAATCGATTACATCGATCAGGTAATCCTCTGTATTACTTACATGTTCGAAATTTATGCTATTTTATCAATTATAAAGTCATCAGAGCGTAAAAAAACATTATGTAAATTATAAATATGGAAAAAATTTACGTAAATCATAAATGAAAAAGTGGAACCGAATTTGAAACCGGAAACCAGCAGTCATCTAGAACCGGAACCGGTACCCTGGAACCGGTCCCTACGCCAAACAGTGTACAAGATCATATTATGGCAGCGTGATGTGAACGGACATACTGCTGTAAGTATGAAGCAATCCTTATCCAAAAAAATTTCCTATAAACTTACGAAAACAGTAACCGCAGAAAGTGCTGTGAGCTAAAACACTGTTTCACTAACGACTAACGTAACAACATAAACTGATTGCTCCACTTCTCCACAGCCAAAAGGCCGTTTCTGATGATAAAAATTGGCAGTCATGTCGAATATTATACAACCATCTAAGTTTTTATGGATATTATCATATTATGGATTAGTACAGCAAATTATGTTCGGTTTCATAGACGATGTCAAGAGTTATTACAAAACAATATATAATCCAATCAGCTAAATCCATTTTCAGAATTGCCCCACGTCTTAAAAAAACCTAGAGCGCCCATTACGACACAAATCTATTGTACTCTTGACGAAATACGAATCCCACCTGAAAAGTTTAGATCCATGAAAGAAGTTTTCTTCATATTTACGTATGGTTTCAATGCTGTCTGTAGAGTTGCCCCTGCCTGTGACCACTGCGAAATAGCCCAACGCTTTCATGGGAAACAACTTGCCTTCAAGAATCTTCTTTATCTAAAAACAGTCGTAAAAAATGACCTATCCGGGTTAAAACTTTCTGCTAACTTTCACTACAAAGTGCCCACCAATATAACCTAATAATTTTCGTCAAAATCAACATTGACATAATGTCAAATTCTGTCAAACCACTTGACTATAGTGTCCACCAATTAAAAGCAATAGTATCGTCAAATATAGACATGTATGCAAATTAATGCACTATACACATATTGCTCTTGTACAGTTTTTCGCTAACATAAACTTTACACAAATTTTCTCTAAAAATCACACAAAATGTGTAAAAATCAGCTCAAATTTACACACAAAATATCCACCACAAATCATATCTCAGACGCACGCGTTGCGGATTCATGAGATTTTCCTCTGCGAGATCCACCTTGGTGAGAACCAGGATGGTGCGCTTGCCCTGCGGATCCATGCTGCTCACCAGGTCCGTCACATTGCTGCGCTCCGCGTCCACTGAGCCGTCTAAAACAAAAAAAGAATAAACAAAAAATCCGAGACTAATCAATCAAAAAACACCAAGCAAAAAAAGTGAGACTAACTTCATGCTGCTCAACGGCATCTAATACGGATAAAAGAGACATTGACTGTGTATTTTCTTGCCACAGAAACGGTTTAGCCCTCCACATGTGCAGCTGAGGAAGTCTGGGGGGGAGCCGTCGAGGGGGTGTGTGTGTGGAGCAACTTTTCCGGCCGTTTTTGCTTCGTGAGCCACCAATTTTTTTGCTTCGTGAGCTACCTTCGAAACATTCTGGGGGTGCAGTGGACCCTAGGGTTTAACTCCCCCCACGCCCATGTATGTTTCGCACATAATTGTTTTACAATGCCCGGCAACTGGCAGGCACAGAAATTAAGTTTCTGGTAATGCGGCATTCTGGCTTTGAGGGAGGGTCCTGAGTACAGGACTACCTGACGAAAGTTACAGGCTGGCTCTATTAATCCACTTAACAATTAGAAGGTTAGGAATCTTGCTTCGAATGAGATAGACCTAGAAGTCACTGTTTTGAAACAGTTCGCACCAGAATGTAGACTCTTTTTCGAGAAGTACTAAGTCATGGTAAAGGTAAAGACTTAGGATAATTCTCATAGTGTTGACAAGATAACACAATATACTTTTGACAATAACACATACTTTTCGTTAGACAAATTTTGAAAGTGCAAAACACGGCTAAATTTACGGTAATACTTGATATCAAGGCTTTGTTTTGCGCTCTAGCTAAAACGCAACGAATACAGAATGTCACATCTAAAACCAAAAATCACCGATATATATCTTTTAACCAAAACCCCGAATGCATAGAATGATGGCGTTTGTGTTTTAGGTAACTTCCAACTTAATAATATCATCTTTGGTATCTTTTGCCATATCCGTTGTAACTGTCTGAAATACAATTCCTACAACATGGTGACGTGATTTTTTATCATAATTTTTAAAAAAATGATAATTACGAAGTGTTAAGTTTGATAATTGACAATGTTTACCCAAAGTCACTAGTTTTTTAGATCAGCAATTTCTG